>CM065920.1:2791190-2845190 GCA_033439105.1 Magallana nippona | reverse complement strand
ATGCCCTGCCAGCCATTCCTTATGTACAGCATTGTAAAGTTATTAGGGAATGTGAACTTGCTCACTTGATTATATCGCAACACTGTCATAATAAATTTAATTAGTTTGTTTCGCGTCTCTGGTTTCTGGGGAAAACTATAGTTAATTTCATACTTGATTGAGGTGCATTTTAGCAAGTTACTGTCAACATGTTGTTTTGATTCTCTAACGTCACTTCCGCCTAATGATGACTCACTTTTAAAGGAAGCAGACAGTTTACGTCTACGTTTCGAGTTACGACCTTTAGTAAAACTGGAACCAGATCTTCAACAAGTGGTATGGAACATTGAAAAATCACGATGATGCAGCAGTTGTAGTTTAGAGTAATGATTAGAAAGGTAAAATAATTCATGTTGAAATCACCTTTAGTGTAAATGAGATAAACGTGGTAACTTTAAATTAATGAAACAAATGAAGTAATGTTTTGTTAATCATTTCAAAATGGCGATTTTAAATTCTAAATTTTTGGAGGGTATATTTTTTTTGGTATATAGATAAAGTTACGTAGTTATATATTAGAGAATATTGAATTATTTTTTTTACTCTAGTTACAAAGATGGATGGATACAAAAAAGAAAAGAAAGTAAGAAGAACAAGGACAAATAAGAGAGACTCATTATGAAGGAACAAAGAATTATGCTGAAAAAGCCAGTTTGTAGTATTATCCTGTTTTGTCCAAACATTTTTATTGCATTTAAACCTGTTTGGAATTATACCAGTAATTTTTTTTCTCAGAAAAATTATATTTATAATATATATATATATATATAGGCCTATATTGATATGGATTCTGCATAATACCTGTTTGTGTTTCGGGTTATGTTTTGAGAGAAAAAATACTGTGTCTTGAAATTTTTGAAAAATTAAGAATACGTGATTACATCATTTAAAATGTTGTAGTTTTTTTTTTTATTTGTAGTTATACTAAAGATTCGTATGATTCTTGGACAATATACTTTGTATGTACATTGAACCTTTAATCAAGTATTAGGCAGTTTTGATATTGAAATTTGCCTGACACCAGGGTGTCGAGCAATATTTGTAATGCAATGATTTCCAGGCTATTTCCATGGATTTCCATGCTATTTCCATGGACCGTCCATGAAAAACCTTCCAGGGAAATGCCATGTAATTCCATGGAAAGGTGAGAGGGTAGTTCCATTGAATGTCCATGGTTCCATGGAATGTCCATGGAATTTTGTGCTAAATTGCCATGGACATTTTCCACTTATTTTCCACCCTTATTTTGTCAAATATACAAGGAGTCCAGAACTCATTCAGAACTACTGTGACTAGAATCTTGTACAGGTCGTAAGGCATTTCTGTATTAATTAACAACTTTACAGGCTAAACATGTCATTAAAACTGCATTATATTAAAGCTTTTCAATCTGTCTACAGATGAACATTTCAAAACTCAGCTGAATGTATTATAAGTTACCTTACTTTCTACAATTTGATTTTGGTTTTTATCTGCTATTTGATTGGGTGAGAAAAAATTAGTATAAAGATTCTACACTAAATAACAGTAATTAACTTATAATAAAAAACATTAATTCAATAGCTATACTCAATTTATACTCATTAGCTATAATACTCAATTTATACTCATATAAATTGGGGTGGAACAGTTTAAGCTTTCATGCTAGATTATGCTTGCACTGCATGGTATATACTGGATTGTCAAAATGTTTAAAAAAGAAATAAGTAATATGTCGAAACAAAATGGTTATATAGGTATTTACATGTACGTATTAAACCTTATGCCCATTAGTTAATTATAAAATACGTAATTATAAAGTACTTCAGCTAATGGATGGTATATTTTTTACTTTGAGTACTGAATGGTTTTTTTTTAAATTACAATAAAGTTATTGATAATCAAAGCCTGGCAATGAAATGTCCTTTATGAGCAAATGAATCATAAATGTGTGTTATTAAACAAGTTTCATGTGAAACATCAAAGGTAAAACCATGTAAAGAACCTTTTTTTTTTTACATTAAGACATCAAATTTTGTGTAGTATTTGCCCAGTAAATGATCCCAATATCATGATCAAATGCAGAGAAAATAAGGCCAATTTGTTAAATGTACAGTTTGACTTTCAAGTTAAAAAAATATTCTTTTTTTTTTTTTAACAATTTCAAATATAGGTTAAGTAAACTTTTTTTTTAAATCTGAGAGCTGATTCACAATTGAATTTACATGCATAGTTTTCATTTGATAACCGATAAATTATGAATTATCATATCTAAAATTCTGCTTTCAGGTTTCAAGATTATAGATAAAAGAATTTAGTTGAAAAAAAATGGTAAAGTATTATGACAATTAATAGGTCTGATTTGATTACTGAGATATGAACACATACTGAAAAACATTTTTATTAAATCAAAGCATATTTCATCAAACTTTAATCCGTCTTGAGTGTATTTTAGTCTGATTTCTATTAAACACAGGCTTCATATTAATAGGGAGACTGGTTGTTTAATCATGATTAAAATGGGGTAAGAAACCAGAGTAGATAAGTTATTCATTACTCTGACTTCATTGTTTGCTTACTTTTTTATGAAGATAAGAAATCACAAACTGTCATCCAGACCGACATGTCTACTTTAGGATATTTATCACTGAAAATGCTACAAATCATCTAATTTATAATTACCAAAATGGTAAATTTTGATTAAAAATGAAATTTGTTTTCCTTATAATGTGTAAAATATGACTTAAGGAAATTGCCAATTATGTTTCCTAATATTAGATAAAAAATTTCAAACTGGCTTTTTATAGAAATCAAAAGATGGGGAAGGTATACATGTTAAGGTGTTTCTAAATGATGTGATGCTTTTATAATGATTATATTATGAATAGACATTTAGTATCAAATAGGGTTTCTTAGCAAACGGGGCTGGACAACTATCAATTTCTAAAGATTGAGTAAAGATGGTTTACATAAAGAGAATACTGTGAATCTGTGTTATGTTCAAAACAAGTGGAAATGGTGGGTTCACTTAAAAAGCCATATTTTTTTTAAACTTCAATGGAATTGACAATATTTGGTATGCTTTTTCTCAGAATTGCATAAGCTTTCTTTTTCTAGATTTTTTAAATAGAATGTCAGTGTGTTAAAGATAAGGTAGCAAGTGACAGTTTTGGATTAAGTACCATATAATATTTTTGTAAAATTGAGAATATCTGTATTTGAAGGCTTTTAAGTGTTGTTAAAATTCATGAATTGATTTTAAATGATTATCAAGAGAGAGAGAGAGAGAGAGAGAGAGAGAGAGAGGCAGGCAATATACATTTCATATATATACTAATGAAATAAAGTGGTATAAAAACAACTTTGTAAAATAAACTATGTCATTCTTTCGTGTGATAAACAAAACTCATCATTTGAAATGTTATTTTATAATCATGATACATGTATATTATTCTCTTGTTATTTGTATTTGTCTAGGAAAGTTACTCATAATTAGGGAGGTTCCTTTTGCTCTTGGGTTACATTGATCACATTTTCAAAAGTTAAAATTCATTTCATTTTACACCACCAATCCAATGATGCACTTATGCAATGACCCTGATTAAAATTGGTCATATTTCAATCAAATCAATAGCTTGGTTTAAAGTAAAAAAAAAAAAAACCCAATTTTTAATTTAATTATTAAAAGGACTTGATATTCTTACTCCAGAAGAGATGAAATATTTTTTTAGAAAAGTAGGATAGTGGCAACGAAAAAGAAACTGAAAGAAGCATCATGGATCTACTATTTTAAAAGTCTTCAGTTTATCCAGGAACCTTTTACATAAATAGTAAACATTATTAAGTTGAGGAGGCATGCTTTAGATATTAAAGTAATTAAGTTTGACTATATGTATTACATGTTATAAGCATTTATGTTAGCTATACATAGTACTGCATTTGATGAGATATGTGTTGATCAAATGCATGTGAGGATGAGTGTATCTGTAATTCATTGCATAAAAACTTGCCTCCTGCAGTGATAATTAACTTTATTTTGTAGTGTGCTATACATGTACAGCAAAAGAACAGTCTATAAATCTGCATCCTCACAATGTCAGGGGTCCCGAGCCACTCGAAAAATCTGTTGTCCTCATGAAGGCTTCCTAATTTTACCAAATGGACATAAAACGAGAAACAAGAGGTAGTCATTGATTAATTTAAAAAAGTTTTAAATTATATAATTTATCATTACAAGTATAATCATTTAAATAGGTCAGATAAATCTTCCTCTCTTTCTGACCACTTTTTCACATGAAACATTTTTTCAAATGACATTTTTATAGTGTAGTTCTACTGCGACTATGTACGAGGGTTCGATTCCCTCCCTAGGCATAACTGAAGCTGGTGCAAAGTGGGCGGATAGCCTAGTGGCCCCGCATAGTCTGAGAACTGCACAATTCTGTGTACTGTGAGGCACAAACTGTAAATTATGTAGCCTTGTAGGGGAGTGGAATTTAAGCCCTGCTTGCAGGAGACTACAGAATTTTTAACTGAACTAAATGTAGCATTTAATATACAAAACACTCAGGTGGTCTGAAGTAAATATATTTTCACTCTAGTATATGTATTGAAGTGACATTGTTGTATATTTAATATACCGAGTATGCTTCCCTCTATTTCCCACGGAAACTTTAGTTAGTTCATAGCTCTGTAGAGATATCGACACACCCCGTTTACCGATTGGTCAAAACCTACAGCACTGAAACTGACAGGAAAATGACAGGACTGAAACCTACACGCACTGTTTATCGATTGGTCGAAACCTACAGCGACTTAAGGAAAATCACGGACTGCACGAAATTATCATGATGATGTTAGACTAAAATTCTCATAGTAGACGATTTGGCTGTTTCTTTTATCTAACGTTCTGATGTACATTAACAGTAATTTAGTTAATTTAACTTACTTTTTACAATAAAGTTATTAATTTGTTAAAAGAAAGATGTAAATATAAACAATAAAATGCTTTCTTTGATGATTCATGCGGGTTTTGAAGGTGGCGATCATTGCAGGAAAAAATTACATAACCCGCTAACGCGGGTTATGTATTTTTTCTGCAATGTCGCCACCTTCATATCCCACATGAATCACCAAAGAAAGCATTTTATTGTTTAAGTGTATCAACAATGTAGTGACACTGCTGTGTGTATCAACAATGTAGTGACTTTGCTGTGTGTATCTACAATGTAGTGACTTGTAGTAACTTCTGTTGTGTGTGTGTGGTAATGACGTAATGACTTGCACCACGCGGGTAGGTTAAGGCAACTCTGAGTTTAATGATGGTTGAAATTATGGTCATTTTAAAGAATTTTTATTTTTATGAAAACAGTGCTAAATATTAATATCAAGTGAATGTGCTCAACAAGATATTGTATTTCTACTTCGGAATCGAGTCGATCTTTGAAGCTGTCGTGCCATGGTATCACGTGACAGTTAAAAATAGATCACTTTTTTACCTTAACAGAAAATCAAAAAGTGTAACACTACCCCGACATTCATTTGTATGTATTATTCAATAATTCGATCGGCAATTAGTTCATGTTTATTAGTATTACTGCTAGAATCCTATTGTTAATCGCATAAAATAAATATTGTCATTATTTATCGGAAACCCCCTCAACTTCTTCAATTTCATTGAAAACACTACGTATTTTTCAATTACAACAACGAAGCAAAGGATTCTAGCAGCACTTTTCAAGTATTTTAGGTCATATGCTTTTGATATTTGCTAAATTCATCTGTCATGATATTCGGGGTAGTGTTACACTTTTGCCTTTTTTGTACACACTGACAGAGGAAAGGCCGGTCAAGCCATATAAATGTTTATCTGCTTACCTTATAACACTCGCTGATAAAACAAAGTATCCATGCCTGTATTATCCTGATTATATCCTAACTGACAATCATCTAAATCTTGTGTATCTGTATTAAATATGTCTTATTTCAGCATTGTTTACACTGCATTCCGATGATTTGTCTCCCGACATTGATCATCTCTATTAAACATGCTTGTGACGTCATCAATGTTAATAATACGTTTTACAGAGAAATCGAAGATATATTCAGTTAGAAGAGTTTCTATTGACATTTTATGCCTGTAGTTTTTATAATTTGGACCAGAGATGAAGTTAAAATTGACAGGTTTCTTGTGTAAAATATGACATCATGCTGCTTATTGTGACGTCATATCGATCAGAGGAATTTTTACTCAATCGATCGCTGAGAGTTGCCTTATCATACCCGCGCATTGAACAATGCATTTCCTTGGATGTAACAAAATATGTAGATACATGTATATGTACATTTTGTTGATTTCGTGAAAACTTCGAATATTTTGCTACATGTATGACAACGGTGTAGTGTAGTGACTTGCTGTGTGTATCAACAATGTAGTGACTTGTATTCACACATGTGTTATAATGATACATGTCTGTCTGTCCGTCCGTCTGTCTGTCTGTCTGTCTGTCTGTCTGTCTGTCTGTCTGTCTGTCCACCCATCCTTCTCTCTCTCTCTCTCTCTCTCTCTCTCTCTCTCTCTCTCTCTCTCTCTCTCTCTCTCTATTTCATATAAGATAAAGATTTCAATATACATTTAATGTATCTAAATTGTTTACACTGTCACCATAGATTCTGATAATATGAAAGGCAGAAAAATAGACTGAGTTCAATGCTGAGTTAACAAGCACATGTAGAGTTACAATATTCGTATTTTAATTAGTTTATTTTCAAAGCAAAATCATAGTAGTTAAGCTGAGTAGCACGTGGTGCATCTCATGGTCTGATCTAAATAGGTTGATTTTAATAGTATTATGAACTGCTTGGTTTGATTCAGTTTGCATTTCCTTATTGTCCTTTTTTAATTGTTTATTCCACTCCAAAAACTTATTTTGAAATACAATAAACATGTATGAAACTATGCCTATAGCTCGTTCGCTCTCTCTCTGTTGTTCTTCACGGGTATCAGAATAAAATTGCCGTTAAGTACGGTGTTCCGATGGGGCAACTAAGACCTTCGCACTTTCGCCTTTAGGGCGAAGATACGAGAGTGTGAAGTTGCGAAGGCGAAAGTACAAAGGTGCGAAGATGCGACGGCAAAACGCGAAGATGCGAAGGCGAAAGTGCAAGTTGCGGAGGCGAAGGAGCGTTACAACTTCGCACTCTCGCCTTCGCACCTTCGCACTTTTGCCTTCGCCTTTTTATATTTGTGGAGCTCTTTATCGTTTAAAGATAATTTTAGCTGTATAAAATGGCATCTAAGGCAGAATTTTGAGAGTTTATTTTCAACAGCCTTCGCAGATCGATAATTTTTTCCAGGGAGGGAGGGGGGGGGGTCCGAGGGATAATTGTATTTGCCGGGGGGGGGGGGGGGGGGATTTTTGGGTAAATTTACTATATGAATTCAGAAATAAATAATGTTAAATTTTCCAGGGGGAATAGGATCCGGATCCCATCTCCCCCTTTACTGTGTGAAATTAATAAAATGAAATTTCCGGGGGAGGGGGGTCCGGACCCCCTCTCCCCCTCAAGATGCACGCATGAGCAAGGAGTGCCCCATCATTAAATTAGAATGTTACTGTGTTTGAACCACGGTAAGCAGACAGCTGGTAAGTGACAGGAGTCTGGAAGGGAATGTGTACAATTATTACATTTTATGAGGAGTATATAATGATTAGGCATAGGCAGCACTGGTAAACATATATGTCACATTACACATTAAAATCGGCAAAGTTAGGCGAGTACGGTGCCTGCAGTAAATTCTATGTAATCGACCGAGACTTGATGAAAGAATAAAAAAAAGGCGAAGGCGAAAGTGCGAATTTAGAAGGCAAAGAATCGCACTTTCGCCTTCGCATCTTTGCGCTTCGCCGTCGCATCTTCGCACTTTCGCTCCTTCACCTTCGCACTTCCGCCTTTGCAACCTCGCACTCTCCCATCTTCGCCCTTTAAAGGTGAAAGTGCGAAGGTCTAAGTAGTTCCATCGGAACACCATAGCTAAGTGACAAATTAAATGAGTTCTGTCTAAACACACATGCAACTTACTATATTGAGGTTTAACATTATTTAGGGTCTCATTGAACAAAGGATTTGAACCAGTGAAATTTGACCGCGTTTTATGTACACGCACCGGCAACTAACTTCATACTTTTATTACACATATGCAACTTACTACATTTCAGCTAAACATTAAAAACATCACGTTAAATCGCAAAAATGTTTCAACCTGTGTCCTTTTAGGTAATTCCTTAAAGTGTTTTTAAGGAAGAATCGGAATAAAATTGTCACCAGTTGAAAATAATTAAATGAATTCTGTTTTTACTTTTATGTATACACACCGGCAACTTTCTACACTCTTTAACACACATACAAGTGAATGCATCAAAGACAAACTTCTAATTCGCAACAAGAATTAAAGCCAGTAATTATTTGCCTAAGTTTATTGTTTATTGTTGCCTAAGTATTTGTCAGGGGAATAAAAATAATTAAATTCCAGATCAGCATGACTTTTTACACTTTTAAACACGCACGTAAAATGCAGTTAAAATTGTCTTACCTTAGTTTATACCACATTCATACGACGAAAATTTGCTGGTGTATGCAAATTTATTCATGAGTAAAATCACACATATAAGTAAAAGTTAATTTGCTTAGCGTTTAGACGAGATTTATGTAATGTAAGTAAATCCTTAAATTGACATTTCAAATAAGAAGACGGACCGCTTCAGACTCGTGAATTTTCACAGAAAAGGGGTATTTTCTTACTATTTGGGTATAGGACTAACTTTTTGATGTTTCCGAATCTAGGAAACTAGGAGAAAAGACAGACCCACTGATTAATATGACAGAACCATACTTAATGCATTTAAGGAAGAAGAGTGGTATGAGGATTTTTTTTAACAAAGAAGAAAAATTTCTTAAGTGGCACGGTGACTCAAAATAGATGTTTTACTTTTTGATTATGACAACGGAAATAATAAGAAGAGCTACTCGAAATTTCATCATACGGAAGGTTTCACGCATCATAAGTCATCACCTATCAATATACAAGTCATTAAAACTCATCCGGAAATTACACATGTAAACAAACCGAGTTGTTTTGGACATTGGTTTAGTGTCACGTGATTGCAATTTCTGTCTAAAAATAGTTACAGTGGGATTGACACACTGAAAAAAGAATTTGAATTTGAAGCTATTCGATGTCTGTGGTAAGAAATATTCATTGATAGAGAATGCATCTTAATAAATATATAGTTCTTGAAGACATCATGTTTCAATGAGAGGCTCCTGGTCCATGATGTATGCCACTCTGCAGTATTTACATTCCCCTGCACTTGCGTGGCCATGAAGCGGAAGGAAAACTCAATATTTTCGTGTTGGCCCAACGCCTTATTCTGTTTTTCTCTTTTTAATTTGATTGATTTACTTTTGAGCACCGTAATTTTTCAAAAGTTCATCTTTTCATATGATATATAAAATAAGTGGAAATCGTGTAAAAATTCGATATTTGCTAAATCATGGGTTTTTGCGTCACCATGTCCCTTTAAAATTTTGTGAAAAGTTGGAAAATGTTTGGCGACTGCACCATAGACTCTACAAGACATGATGCATGTTAATGAAAAGGTAGCTATTGCCACCTGTTTATATTGTCTCCAGCGGAATGTCGGAGGACTGTAAATCTCTTTGATGCACTCATGCAAAAGTTAATTTGTTCCTAGTCCTGACTAGGTGCAGATTTACTTAATTATGCATGATTTGCATATGAACAAATAAGTTCATACGGCAACAATTGCACATGTAAATAAATTAACATATGTATAAAATATACTGATCTACATGTATGCAAACTGTGTCGTATAAATGGAGTATCAGCTACTTCATTCGCAAAACGCATTCATACAAGTTTCTCCTAAGTTATTTTGTCTGTTATTATGAGGATCAGAATCAAATGAAGGTCACCATGACAAATGAATGAATTCTATCCACATTTTATGTTCACACACAGTCTACTTGCTACACCATCACCACTTAACACACCTGCAACTAACTACATCTATGTAAAAAAAAAACCAAAAAGCAGTTCCTTTACCTAGCAAAATGGATTCAAACCACTGTATACTGGGATATTTTAACGCAGTTGTTTGTTATGAGAATCAGAATACAATGAAGGTCAGCATGACAAGTTGAATAAAATTGGTCCGCATTTTGTGTACATGTACACACACCGGCAAACTTACTACACACTTTTAAACACATTCTCTCAGTTAGTTTGTCGGTTTATGACGATCATAATCAAATAAAGATCACCATGACAAATGAATGGATTCTGTCTACATTTTATGTTCACACTCAGCCACTTCGCTACACCCTTTAACAAGTCCAACTAACTACATTTATGTTACATGTAAAAGAGGGTGTTGCAGTTCCTATGCTATTTACCCTAAAGGAGTTGCAGATAAAATGGAAAAATCAAAGTTACAGAATTCGATATAAATCTTTTTTGCATGCAACATTGTACATAAAGCAGTGAAGAATTTTATCTGAAAAGTGTGTACTAACTTTTATAAAACCATGAAGTAAATTTGAAAATGGTTACACAGACAAAGGTGGCAGTTTTCACGCAAAACTGCCTCATTGAAACAAATTTTATTTAATCTTAACGTTTAGAGTCAGACGATTTCTTGAAAACTGCTATTTATGATTTTTGTTCAAAGAGGCGTATTTTGGGGGAAAATTTTTAATACCTCTGAAATCTAAGAACGCTGTGCTAAATCCTCTCTACAAGTCATTTCTAGTTTAGTCGATTGGTTATGCAGTTTGAATAGATTGTGACCCTGTTGAACTTTTTTGATTGGGGTTCGAATCCTGGAACAGTTCGAATTGTTATACATTCTTATTTCTTAAATAATTTGCTTGAAAAGATAATGTATATAGATAATTTAAGAATGCCAGAATAAAGTTATTTTAACGCTTAATTGTCAATGTAATATTTTGCATGCATGCTTAATTTCTTTCAACATTACTGTGTGAAGTCCCCGTTACAAACTTGAATTATAAACATTTTCTTCTGAACGAGGGATTTCAAAACAATGTACATATCAGTGTAAAAAGTCTTATTTTTCATTTTTATGAAAAAACCGGGTATGCCGTTTTCAAAGCTACATGTATATGTTGTTAAAAGCAAAAAAAAAAAAAAAAAAATCATTAAAATGTATGTATCGGTGATGAAGCAATAGGTAAATAAAAATATATACGGTTCCACCTTTTTATATAGTCTATGCGTTTATCTAGATATTATAAAAAATATAAAATGATGATTATTACAATTCTGGCGGTTTTGAAGAGCCAGAATCAGATTTATTCATATAGCTCCAATGAATGATATTTTAAACACGCCGTACAGTATAATTCAATTAGATATATGTTAACACCAAAATACAGAATATATAGTCAGCTTTTTGACAGTATTTATGGAAATCAAATGGTGGTTAAAATTGCCGTGTTCGATAGAAATGCGTAAAATGTTGAGTATTTTGCCTACATAGTCGTCTACGTAATGTGTCTATATTTAGATATGACTCTTCAAGCGATTTGAAGGTCCTTTCAACGTTAGGTAATAATCCCGCTTTTTTGCAACACCCTCTTTACTTGCAGTTCCCTTCACTCGCACAACACATTCAAACCAGTGTCATTTTAGTTATTTTTTATTAAAACGTAAGTGTGTGTTATAAGAATCTGTATAAAACGAAGCTCCGCATGAGATATGAAATGAATTTTGTCCGCATTTTTCACTCAAACAACTTACTATGCATATTAACATATTTTATCACATGTTTATCTCAATATACGGTGGATATCACTCATGGGATAAATAGAGGATATCTATATTGTGTGATTTTATATTTGCTTTATTCAACGAGTTGAAATGGTGTATATATTCGCGAGGCTTGCCGAGCGAATATAACCATTTCAACGAGTTGGATAAAGCAAATATAAAATCACACAATTATAGATGTTCTATTTATCTCATACAATTTGATTTATATCATGAAGCTTTTGAGACAGCCCCTAATATGACCCGAATTGATTTTTTTCAAAGATTAAACGATGATGCAACGTTGTGTTATGCGGTTATTGTGACCTTGCGCAATACAATTTAGTACGTCATTTCGAAGATAAATATAACTGTTTTAATGTAAAGTTTCACTGAAATAAACCTTGAAATAATTGTTTATCTGTAAATATTTTTTCTTAGAGCTTAATCACTTAATTAAATGGAAATACTGATCAGAAGACTTGAATAATCAACTTTGTTGACATACACAAAGTTGCAAATGCTCGTTAGTTTGAATTGACTCGAACGAGGAACAGTTGTTGATGTTTTATAATACGAACACCAGCCAAATGATTCGAAGTTGAAAATATTGAATTAGGATGCTTACTGCTGGTGAAATGAAAGTCTTTGGAGACATTATTTCGGTAAGTTCTTGTATAGAAACACAACCAAAACGTTCTGTTTGCATTGCGTCGTCAGAATGAACTCCTTGATAGCTAACGTGATTTGCAGTTTTATAAACTTCACAGTTATGTGTTTTCCTTTATATTTTTAATTTAAATCTTCGACAAAATCCATTTTAAATCAATTTTTGGTAGTGTATATTATTATATGGAAAATACTAGAAAGTATTCGAAAATATGTCACTGAAGCATTGAAGCGAGGGGCTGTGTCAAAAATAGTTCGGACCGGAAGTATTTGATAAAGCATCACCCGTTTGATAAAGCAAAGGTTTATCACACGGGTAGTATACACCACACGTATGAGATAAATTTTTGATATTCCACTGTGTGTTCTTACGCCACGTGACGTCATAATTAAACATTACGTAGGTTTAGCCGGTTGATTGACGTATAATGAAAAACTAAAAAATAATACAGTTGAATAGTGTTGAGTTGTAAAAGTGAAGCATTTAATGTTGTTTTATTTATTTTTCATGAATTCATAAAGAAATTGTTCGAAAATGAAATGTTTGTTTGTTAAACTTCAAGGAACTTTTTTCCATGCGTAAATTTGTTGACGTCTCGTAGCTAATGTGTTGTGCGGCTCACAATTATAATTTGTACAGAAAAAATTGAGATTAACAAAAAACGTTGTAAAACATGTGATAAAAAGAATCTCTCATGATTTGCGATGGTATATGATTTTTATCCAACTCGTTGTGTGTTTTCTATCACCTCGCCAAGGCTCGGGGATAGAAAACACACAACTCGTTGGATAAAAATCATATACCATCGCAAATCATGAGAGATCCTATATAAATACAATCGCCCTACACCAAAAACAAAATCATTACATACATGTTACTGTCATGTACATTGTCCTTATTGTTCATCAAGGTTCTAAATAGTGTATTTTGAAATTATTTCTGACCATAAAGTATTTTTGTATAATGATCAGAACGGACGTCAGGGCGATATATTCAATTGTAATACTACGCATGTAATTTTGTAGTAGACTGGTCCCTCAAATCTGCATCCTAAATAGATACGCAGGCATAGGACAGCTGTTCCTACTTCCGAGTATATAACAGACCGTATGGTCCTTGTAGTTAATAGTTGGCTGGTAGTTACTAATAAATTCTTTACATTGTGTTACTGATAATGTAATAAAGTTACAAAGTACTTGGTTCTGCTAAGCTATCGATGTCCTATTTACAAACGCACACTATTTATAAAGTAAGGGGGTCCATTTGGATGATCATTGCACAAACATCACAAGGTTGTAGTTTGTTTCCAGTGCACTTTATAGTGTGTACGTGTATCATGTAAAATTACATTCATGAGAGCATTTTTCACAGAAAAACCAAACACCGAGCGCACAAGCCATATCCATTGTATACACAGTTGCATTTCCTCCATGTAGATTTCCAGTTCTGTTTATGTTACCAATACGTTAACCCACTTCACTGGCCCGCTCCAAAATTGTTTTGGTTCTTGTGAATAACCATAAAACGACTTACGCCCTCAAGTAAAAATTTCTAAAGCATACACATCCTCCCGTTTACAAGTATTGTCTTCTCGATCAAGGAAAAGCGGGTCTGGGTACTATACATTTACCATTATGTTACCCTCTTCCACCCACGCATTCCCCCTCAGCGCTTAATCCGTACTAAGAATTTCTCGTATTAAAATTGAATGTTAGCAAATGAAACCTCTACTTCTTCAATTTTTAATGAAATGAGAAACCGATAGGTTCGCATAGTTTAAATTGACAGTATAAACATGTAATTATGTATAATATCAATATCATTTTTAAAAGGCTACGGAGGTATAGCTCTTATTGTAGATATCAAATTTGTAGCGCATTTAGAACCATTTTAACAGGAGCTTGGACTTTGGATAATTGTGTCAAACAGCAATGTGACGTAGGCATGTCTGTTTCATTGCTGGCCACTCAGCCATGGCTCTTTGAAATCAACACGATTTGTCTGGCTTTTGAGCTAAGACTACGCAATCTGTGTATATTTCACTTGAAACCAGCGTCATTCTTAACTTGTTCTGATGCAGGAAAAGGATAATTACATCCTACCGAAAGTCCAAGGTCTTGTTAAAATGGTTTTACTCTGTGAATCACATATAGTATGTTTTTAAAATATTACTTCTTCCCTCACTTTTTGGACGAATTTTAACGAAAATACACATGTACCTTTCAAATAAGTACAATTGAAATCAATATGAAGGGAAAATCCAAGATTTATTCATTTACACTTCATCTATTTTTACCCAGAGAAATTAACAAGACCGAAAAAACTTCTGACGGAGATTTATAATGAAAAATGTTTACATTTTTTTTTCTCCATTCGGAAGTATTCGAGACACCTCGCACAATTTTTGACCATTATAAACCGGATACTTTTGATGTCTGCTGCAATGCCGTACACTTCATTATTTTATACTTACATTTAGTGTATATTTCCCCTTATGTTTGCATTGGAAATCTATGATGTTCAATTTTTTATGAATACACTTTGCTAATTCATGCGCCATGAGCACAGAAATGAACGTCTTCACAAATTTTGAGTATATTTATTTTTGTAAAATTAAATGAAACGTTCAATCTTACATAACCAATTTGATATGTCTTGTTGAAAAATAATCATTAAATTATATCTACTCCTTAATAAAAAAGATTTTTCTCTACAAAGTTTCTGGCACTATATTTTTAATCGCGGAAGCGAACTGAATAGCATGCTAATATGGCTGTTCCATGTATATGATGTTTCATTTCCCTGACTTAGAGTGTATATAATGGCTTTACAGCGACAATACACATATATTTCATACAAATAGACATAAATATGAATATAAATATATGCACTGAATGCTTATTTTTGGATGTCGTCGGTCCTGTAACACACCAAGCGGTGCAGACAAATTGAATACCGTGCTTAAGTAGTTAGAAAAAAGAAACAGCCAAATCGTCTTCTATAGGAATTATAGTCTGACATCATTATTTTTGTGCAGTCCGTGATATTTCTTAAGGTTTCGACCAAATGATAAAAGGGGCGTGTAGATTTCAGTCCTGTCAGTTTCTACATAAAATTATATCTATATTTACATCTACCGAGTATGATTCCCTCTATTTCTTACGGAAACGTATAGTTAATTCATAGCTCTATAGAAACAGCCAGACTGAAACTTACACACCCGTTTATAATTATCGATTTTTCGAAATCTACAGCGACCTAAAAAATATCACGGACTGCACGAAATAGTCAGACTCAAATTCCCATAGGAGACGATTTGGCTTTTTCTTTTAGCTAACTGATGTACATTAACAGAAATTTAGTGAATTTTTCTTACTTTTTTCAATTTATTGATTTGTTTAAAGAAAGATCTAAATATAAACAATAAAATGCATTCTTTGATGATGCATGAAATATCAAACGTATTGTTTTTCAAATGATATTAATGAAATATTAATTTTTTTTTTATCAATTTAGTTAATAATGCATTCAATTTCGCTGAGTACTTATAAGGTAAGACAGTGATACAAGTACCCATCCATTTGTGTTGATTGTGTACTATTATAGACGAATAATTTCTCTATCTACATTGTATCTCTCTCTTTCTTTCTCTCGCCCATTTATACGTGTGTGTAGATACATGTATCTAGTATGTATTTGTAGGTATCTGTAGGTAAGTACAGCCCTATTGTTCTCACTTGATAACGATCTTCGCATTCAAAATATGCGATTTTTTAATGCTACAAAGCTATACAGTTTAACGTGTGCGTATTAACGCGGGATAGGAGAGTCCGTTATGAGTTTTAAATGAACATTAACATACTGCAAAGTATGTTAATGTAAGTCAAAGGGTAGATATTATTAGTGTATTAATGTTATACAGTTTGTGAAAACTGTTAATATTTTGTTACATTATGACAACGTTGCAGTGTAGTGACTTGCTGTGTGTATCAACGATGTAGTGACTTTGATGTGTGTATCAACAATGTAGTGACTTGTAGTAACTTCTGTTGTGTGCGGGTGGTAATGACATAATGACTTGCACTGTTGATCAATGCATCTCCTTGGATGAAACAAAATATGTAGATACACATGTACAATACATGTTATTAATTTCGTGAAAACTTCAAATATTTTGTTACATGTATGACAAAGGTGTGGTGTAGTGTGAATTGCTCTGTGTATCAACAATGTAGTGACTTTTTGTATGGTAAAATAATTATATATATCCTCTCTCTTTCTCTCTCTCTCCATGTGTATAGATATATACATATATCAGTAGGTAAGTACAGCTCTGTTGAAAAAAAGCTCCCTATTCAAAATGTGCAATCTTTTGATCTTTTGAAAACTAGATTGCTACGGTCCTTGAAACGTTCTACTTTTGCATTACTTGTGCGTTCGCTCACCGTGCGTTCATCGTGCGTTTATTGTTCACAAAGTGTTCAGCGCTCGCTCATATTATATTGTGTTATAGAGTGTGCGCTCAGCAATCGTTCGGCATTCGCTCACTTTATTTTTTTTTTCATCTCCATTGTTCTTCGGAACATCATATTAGAAAACAGGGGAACAAAATTGAGCATGTGATCTTAATTACGACAGAAAATTCATTCAATTGATTACTAGTAGTTAAACTTTTTTATTATAAAGCATCGTCACCGTTCAGTGGCGTCGGTGTGTGTGTGTGTGTGGGGGGGGGGGGGGGGGGGGGGGGGGGGCTAGACTTGTCAAAAATCTTGACAAGCCAAAAAAAAAAAGGATGCTTTTGTCTGACTTTGCAAAAAAAGTGGGAGGGAGGCTAAATCAGCATATAACAAAACCTTTCCACTGCCATTTTTTTACCGCTTTAAAAGGTTTGACCAGATTAAATATATTTCAGAACCCTATTGACTGTTTATCTAGTAACAGTCCTTACGAGTCAAACCCTGATTTTAATAATTCAATCTAGATACAATGACCATGCGACAAAATGGTTGTTAATTACACGGTTACCTCGTCAAGCCGTGTAACAACCCTTACATTGTTCTTTCACATTTCCAGCATTAAAAAGCTGCAAAAGAGACATTGAAGGTTTTTTCCAGTAATGTATGTTTTACGATTGCCTTCGTATATTGGACATATCAAGATGAAATGAAATTTGTCTTTAATAGAGTATGAACATAGAGAACAATTTCTATTTCTTCTTTCAGTGTTATGAAATTGACCCGTTCTGATGTTGCTTAACTATTTTATTAACTATTACATCTCACCTTTGGTTTAATTGACTCACTCAAATTGAAGTTTTACTCTATGACATATGTCGCTCGTGCTTAAGTGCTGATTTCTGTTGTTTTCAACTCTTATTCATATTCTGATACACATGATTGGAGAGAGAGAGAGAGAGAGAGAGAGAGAGAGAGAGAGAGAGAGAGAGAGAGAGAGAGAGAGAGAGAGAGAGAGAGGAATTAGGTTTCGGATTGTTCGGGTGTAGTTTTTGGATACCAAAAATCACCCATACCGACCTAAAGTTCAAATAAAGTGCTTTTTACCATCTAAAGCATTTTAGTCTTTTATTGTCGCCGGATATACAGAAACACCTTAATTCCCTCGGTGATAATCCTGAGGCTGGGGAGAATGAGTCAAACCCGGTCACATTTAATCAAATAGATAGACTTATTGCATGTAGGGATAAATGAATCAATCACTTAATAAAGCAATATAATTAAAACATATCAATGGTAAAGATATAAAAAAAAAAACAAGAACAAGTTGAGGCAGACCTTTATACTATCGTTTTTGAAGAACATTCTTACTTGCGCGATGCAAAACTTTCAGATCCTCTTGAATGTCAGCATCAAAGAATAAAGTTTAAACAGATGAAATACATTGTAACTTCAAAATATATAGGAAATAAATATAAAAAAGTATCGTAATTGTATTTAATCATATGCTGTGGGTTACATGTGTGTTATCAATAATGTAGTGAGATGCATGTCACTTTGACTGCACTGACTTTCACGTGTGTTTCCATAAAGTGTAAAAATGTACTGAGAGTCATGTGAATTTCCAACATCTTATTATTTAAAATAGCCAAAATCGCAGTAGAGACCAACAATGAGGATGCTCAAACCAAACATATTCTGTAGTCAATGTCTCTAAAATCATACTGCAAAGCAGTGTAGTGAGATTCTGGTCAAAAGTCAGGTGTAGTGGTTTGATGGTGTTAACAAGTAAGGGGGTGTGTGTGTGTGTTACAAACATAGCTAATTTTTTTTTCAAAAGGAGAAGAAAGCCATAAATATGTTTAAAAACTGGGATAGAAAGTATTTGACGGAAGGGGGGGGGGGGGTTACACTGCACTCATTTCTATGTGTTTTGTCAGTCTAGACCTTAATTTTATATGTATAATGTATTCATTGAGTATATCAATTTTTGTGACTGCTAGATTGTGTCTTTTTGGTACATTTCAATTCTTTCCAAAGTTTGCAAAAAACAACTTGTAAAATTTTACATTTACAATATGGGGGTACACGTGTTCAAGAGACTATCAAGCAAAAACGAGATGGTTAATTTTGATAAACTATGTTTTTTTGTTAACAAAATATGTAACTCTTAATACATATTTTTAAAAAAATGTATATAAACAGAATGATTGTTTAGAATTTTTTAAAAATATGATGCAATTAATTCTGTGATTTTTTTTTTTTTTGGAAGGTCGTGGCAAGAGAAAATGTAATATTTTTCATATTTTCTGTAGAAAAATCAATAAAACTTTTATGTTTTAATGATAATCAATTGATTTGCTTAAATTATAACCTAACATGGTGTATTTTGGTGCATAATTTAATAAATTATGAGATCATGTGTCATGGTGTTAAATTTTGGCTGTTGAATTTTGGACCTTGTGAGCTGGAGCTCACTGTAGGAAAACAAACATGCAAAGGTATAAATATTTTGGCCTCTATAGTAAGTTTATAAGTTGTTTTAACTGTTCAAATTAAAAAAAAGGTTGGTTTGACACAAATTTCTAAAACACTGGAGTTACTTAAATGAACATTTAGATTACGTTTGCTGCCCAACCTTGGCAATAAGGACATACACATATGCTCTGGGGTAATATAAATTATCTTTTAAAAATCGTGAATTTCTTTGATAAGTTGAACTACGAATTTTTTAAAAATACTTCTACGTAAAAATTTAACCACCACCCCCCCCCCCCCCCCAATGTGGTCCCTACCCCAGGGATCATGATGTGACAAATTTGAATCTCTTTATATTAATATGTAATACAAATTTGACCCCTAATTATGGCCCCACCCTACCCCCGAGGATTATAAATGGGACAAACTTGAATCTACACTACCCAAGGATTAACCTCCACATAAATTACAACTTTTCTGGCTGGCTGGTTTTTGAGAAGAAGATTTTTAAAGATTTTTCTCTATTTTTATAAAATAGAAATTAATGTATGTATGTATCTATGTAAAAACTCGACCTCACGTTGTGGTCCCATCCTACCCCCGGAGATCATGATTTGAACAAACTTGAATTTAGACTACCTGGTGACAAGTTTCAGCTATTCTGGGCAAATGGATTTTAAAAGATTTTTGAAAAAATACCAATAAATTTTCAATCATCCTTAGTTATCTTCCCTTTAATGAGTGCTGCAACCCTTCATTTGAACAAAATTGAATTCCCTTTACCAAATAATGCTTTGTGCCAAGTTTGGTTAAAATTGGCCCAGTAGTTTGGAGAATATGAAAATGTGAAATGTTTACAGTAACAACGACGACGACAATGGCAGACACCAGATAAATTTGATAGAAAAGCTCACTTGAGCTGCTTAAACCACTTGGGTAAGCAAATGATTTAAAACAAAGATAGAGGACATTTTAGAACTGGTTCCCGGCGAGACATTTCTTGACAACTATGTTCTCATATACCTAGAAATTTCTTTACACAAGAATGAAAGATGGTTTACAATATTACAAATTTAGATAAAGGATGACTGCACTTAAGGGCATGCGATATTTGCGAGAAAATAAACTTTTAAAAGAAGAATTTTTCTTTCAATTGCAGAAATGGTCAACATCCAAACTGCAACTTTACGTAATTGTGTTAAATAGAAGTATGTTGTTACCAAGTACGAATTTGTTTTCTTAGGCGGGGGTCATCACGATTTCTTGAATCATGATTTAAAGTCTCCTGTACTTACATGGGCATGGTCTTATTGTTGAAACCATAGTAAATAGTATACTTGTACCATATAGAATAGATAGGGCTATGGCGAAAGAGTGATTACATAATTTTTATACATTGTTATTCATGCTAGTCTAATTTTAGTACCATTCTGATAACGTCAGCTCCACCTCTCATGTATATTAATGAAAAATGAAAAAGACCCAAAACCCGAGGATGCTTGCATAGTAATCTCACAAATTGTAGCATTGTACTTCTTGAGAAGATTTTAAAATATTTTCCCTAGTATATATTTTTATGTTAAACTTTGAACTTGGGGCCTCAGTATTGGTCCGGGGGTCACGATTTTTACAATTTATTATCTACATTATTTGAGGTTGTTTGCATAGTAATATCACAAATCTTAGCATCGTGGTTATTGACAAAAGATTTTTAAATATTTTCCCTAGATATTTCTATGTTAAACTTTGAACCCCTCTTGGGGCCTCAGTATTGGTCCGGGGGTCACAATTTTAATAATTTATAATCTACATTATTTGAGGATGCTTGCATAGTAATATCACAAATTGAAGCATTTTTGTTCTTGAGAAGAAGATTTTTAAACATTTTCCCTAAATTTTTCTATGTTAAAATTTGAACCTCTCTTGGGGCCCCAGTATTAGTCCGGGGGTCACGATTTAAATAATTTAAAATCTACATTAATTGAGGATGCTTGCAAAGTAATTTTACAAATTGGAGCATTGTAGTTCTTGAGAAGAAGATTTTAAACATTTTCCCTATATATTTCTATGTTAAACTTTGAGTCCCTTTTGGGGCCCCAGTATTGGTCCGGGTCACAATTTAAAATTTTCACTATATATACAAGCTTTGGTGTAAATATTCGGTTCAGGTGATCTAAAAAGAGACAGGAAGACATTCTTATTACTTTTTATTGTTAAAGAGAGTGAGAGAGACAATCTTTTTTTCAACAAAAAAGCTAACCTTACGTGGCATCATTTAAATGAGTTAACTATTATCATATTATATCAGAATCTTTGTCTGTTTTTTTTTTTTATATGAATTGATTCTATAATATGATGTGATATAAAAATACCACAGTGGGCCAAGGAAAAATATGGTCTGGACAAGGATTTTAAATATGCCTATTGTGACCTTAACCTTACACCTAGAAACTTTGTTCAAAGTCACTGCACACCCTTTAGCCGGGGAGAGAAAATATACTAAGGACAAGTGATATCAGGCGGACAGATGGACGGCCGGACGGATAGACTGATCAATACAGGGCGCCCACAAAGCGGGGCTCTATTATGTTTATCTGCATAAAAATGTATCCCGAAAAAAAATCATATAAATTAAATAATCTTATCTTGATCTTTCAACAACATAACCATAGTTCAAGAGAGATTCTTTCACGATCCATTAAATAAAATTTTGAAGGGATTTAAACATCGGGGTTACGAAATCATACCATTATTTGAATTTTGCTAGAGAAATGATATTACTTCTCATTTAATGGAATAAATATCTAGAATATGTTATTTTTCTTCAGAAAATGCTTAACAGATATGACTCAGTAGAAGAATATCTTTATGAAATGAACAGTAAGTTAAAAGTAAAAAAGTTCACCGGGATATGAGCTTGGTCATGTGATCAAATCCCGAGAAGCCCGAATTGCTTCTCAGAAGATTTGACCACGAATCAACCAAGTTCATTCAAATATGATGTTGCAAATCGTTAATTATAAACAACGGTGTTTCTCTGTTTATAAAAATGCAACCATCAAAACATAAGCTCGCGTTTAAACCCGTTTAAAGGTTCACAATGTCAAGAAAATGAACGTGTTTGCTTTTCTATAGGTTCACATATGGAAACATATTTGCAAATGTAAATATAAAAAATGGAATGTAAATTTCATCTTTATTCATAAAAATATAACAACATAGTACTATAATAAGAATTACAAATTGATGATTGAAATAAATGGATTCTTACTTAATGTTATAATGTACTTTGTATATTTGTAGAAACCATTTGTTACTATTAATTCTCAAAATAAGATAAGTCTTCCAAATGCATTAAATCTCATGTATAGATAAACGTGTTCCAATAAAGATGATCAAGATAGTAACATGATGATTGTCCACTACGACATAATAACAAATATACTGTACATCAATAATAAGTTACATAAATAATAACAATGTAAATAAATGTTGTTTATAAGTTACCTGACACTGACACAAAAATTGGTAAACACTTGATTTTATAAAAATGTTTTTTTTTTATGTTTTTCATATATATATATATATATAAACAACTATTTGTCCTTTGTTATAATAAATATGTAGGCTTCTAAAATTCTGTATCAAAATGGACATACGCTGAGTAAATTATATTGCCACATTCAGACAACTTAAGGACATACAGTTCACATAGCTGCAAAGAAAAGATCTTTAGTACTAACACATAATGTAAAATCGCGAGAACAAATACATTAAAACTCAGATGTAATACATCATTGGAGCAAATTATAATGGTCAACGAGCGTGAAAACTGTTTTTGTATAAACCGTTGGAAATTCAAAATTTTCATAACAAATTGTTAGTTTAATATAAAATACAAGAAAAGATATCCTCTACTATTCAATTGATATAAAATCAATACAAAAAAATCTATAATACGTCCCAAGATATCCTCATATCATGTTAATTGTTTAATTACTCGATATTTATAAAAATCAAAAGATTCCATTGGAATTTTACTCAAAAGTATAAAAAATCAAGATTTTTCTTTTGAAACGCTCCCTTTAGTTTGTCAGGTTTCAATAGGATAAAAAATCTATAGGGATTTTGCATTGCAACAGACTTGAAAGTACCGGGATGATACAATTCAATTGTACTTGTTAGGTATGTGTATTTTCATTAAAAATAGCCAAAGTGTGAAGAAAAATATAACTTGATACAGACTTTGAGAAAAACAAAATTTCATGGTTTTAGATACACTCTGAATAGTTATCATATACCAGTATGTACAAATCAGAGAATTGTGGGAATACATTGCCATAGGATTTTATTTAAACAAATAATGATAAATGACATTACCGAACAAAGTACTGCAAGTTTACTGCATACGATTGATCTACATAATAAATGCTGTCAACATCTTTGTGTATGATTGTGAAAAGATGTATTCAGCTCAATGAATACGGGTATATAGAAAGAGGGCAACTGTAGTTTATTAGAGGAGATCTGTTAACTATGGTTTACAAAGATGGTTGGCATTGTAGAGGGGACAAGGATTACACAAAGAAGCCACTCCATGTGACACAGTGGTGGTGACAGTGGTGTGTCTAGCTTCGGTGGATGTGGAAGTTTGCGGCTTTGTCCGCGGCAGTGATGCGGAACACTTTCTGGGGCTGCCGTGCCTCTGACTGGAGGTACTGATTTAGATCCACCCCCAGCCTGTCGAGTTCCTTGTAGTGCTGTAGTAGTTGTCTGTCATCCTCCTTCTTTGCCTGTCAAATAATGGTGAACTTCTTTAATTGAAAGATCTTTTAGAAGTAGCTTGTCATCTACTTAATTGATTTTTCTTTTTCATTCTCAAATTAATTTGCATAATCATATAACTAATACAGAGCTTTTTAAAGACTGAATTCTTCCTAAGTCAAAGTAAGGAACAAGAGATGAATAATGATGTGTTTTGACTTTTAACCACACTTTAAAAAGAAGGACACACATCATTTCCTCTACCCAACCATCTGTATTAGGATCCTAGACACCCTGTGACTTCTACATTTTATGACAGTATGTCACAACATGGCAAATTTAACGCATTGTGAAACAGTTTATATCACCAGTGTTTTGTGTCTATCTCTGTGGCGCAATGGGTGAAGCTTCTGTCTACCAACCCGCAGGTCCCGAGTTCGATTAGCGCAGGGACTTTTATTTTCATGAAGAGCGGTAAAAATTTGAAGAGTTGATTTTTTCCCCCAAAATTGAATTTTTGTTGTTGTCATTTTCAAGTCCAACACATGTTGAAAATCCATACCTTTATGTAATTTAGAAGAATGGGCTTCTACTGGTATTTAGAACTTTTCCCAGGTGTGTGGAGGACCTTTAACTCCCTAATGTTAATCGGTAGTTCAGGGATTCTTTTTCCATACAGAGGTCTTCATGAAAATATTTACCTCTAGTACATACATCTCTTTCTTTACAGAGCTGTCTCCATAAATAACAAAATATTTACCTCTAGTACAGACATCTTGTCTTCTACTAAGCGGTCTCTTTCCTTTTCTGTCTCCTGAATCTTCAGGACAAGTTTGTGTTCCATGGCTGCCCTGCAAAAAAAAACTTCTTGAGTGAATAAACAGGCCCAAGCAGTTTAATTCTTAAAGACCAAACCCTTATCATACTTGGAAATTTAACCCATGCATGTCTATGAATTAATGACATCAGACTTTTTCAGCAATGAAATGCAAGGCATGTTCCAGTTTGATATCATCCTGTCACTTACTTTTCCATACTCTGCTTGTGGTTCAGACTTTCAATTTCCATTGTTTGCTCTGAAAGCAAAGAGAGTATGATGTAAGATTATTTAGAGTACTAATCCAATTACTAATACCTAATACCTGTATATTGAATAGTTTTTTCAATAACCATGGAGTTGTTAATGAACTTGTTAGGAAATAAACATGTTGATCAAAGGTTGGCAATAGTTCAGTGGAATTGACTATCCACTTAAGAGGAAGGTGAGGGAAAATGTTAGTTGGTTTGTCTTTGAATGAAGTAATATTTTTTTTAAGTGTGCATGTAGAAGTGGGAATGCCAGCACAATAAAAAGCTTCAATCTGTGTGTGTATTTGTAGTGTGTGTGTGTGTGTGAGAGAGAGAGAGAGAGAGAGAGAGAGAGAGAGAGAGAGAGAGAGAGAGAGAGAGAGAGAGAGAGAATGAGTGTTTATAACAGGAACCAGAGGATATGTAAGTCAAAACTGTGTGACTGAGCAAATAAGTAGAAAAAGGTATTCAGAGTGATTCAGTCAGACAGGGATTAATGAAATGAGCATAGCTTGTTTAAATCAATGAGACAGTAAGAGGATGAGCAAGTGAAACAGTGTAGGACAGTGATCAAATTAAGTTTAAGATGGTAAATGAGTGAAAGAGTGAGCAAGACAGCAAGTGAACACCGAGTACATGACAAAAAACAAATACCGAGCTGTAGACGGTCACTGTCATTTTTCAATTTCAGGTCCGTCATGTTTTGCTGTTGTTCTTCTTTTTCATACTGAAAACAATTCACTATTACATTCATTGATAAGAAGTTTTGCTTTTATATAGATACAATATTGTTTTGGCAAGTTGCAAATCTCACAAAATTATGCATAAATTAAAGAATTGGAAGACCTGAAAAGTGATTTGTAGTAGTCAACAGATGAACTTGATTTTAATTCAATTCCAAAACTAACAAGTTAATTATCACATCTGATGAAATTATATATTAATATATGTCAAATTAAATAAATTTCTGGTGTATAGAATTCTAAGAGTTAAATCTTAAGGCATAATTCTAGATACTGACGGCGAGTTTGAGCCTTGTTCGAGTCTGAATTGATGCATCATGGATACGCTGAAGCTCCGGATGAGCATGGTACCCACGATACACCATTTTGGAGATTTCGTAGCCAATCTTCTTGCTGCGTTCCACTAGTTGAGGGTAGTTAGCAAGATCATTCAGTTCTGAGGATTTCTCCATAAACTCAATATAGCTGAAAAGTAATAAAATTTTAAAATAATCACTCATAAATAGTTTGTCATGGTGATCCTAATTTTAGAAAAGCAAATTTGAGCCCTTTTATTAGATCACTTTAATATTTTTTTGTTGCTAAATTGGCACACTTTGGCCAACTGTACATGTACGTGGTCTATTAAGTTGAAATCCTTGTCCCATAAGTATTCATCAAGAAAAAAAATATTCATCTGTTAGTAACTATAATAAATTCATTTGCACAATTCTTAACTTGTCCTAAAAGATTAAAGGTACCTGTATTTAGCAGCAAAGGCCACCACATCAGCACAAACACAACTGTGGAAGAAAAAAAATCATTTTTGTTATAAAACGTATTATTAAAATTTACACTACAGCTGTATACTAAAATTTTGATACTGTTTTTTCATAATGTTTTTAAACAACTAGCAAACTATGATCTTAATTAAAATGATAATTAAATGTAAAAATATACCTACTTTATAATGTCTGCAATTGGATCTTTTGTGGCATTCAGCTGAAAGAAGCAAAGATACTGTTGAATGATTAGAATTTGTGGTGGCTCAATTTTCATGATATTTGTGGGGAGCCCTCCCCCACGAATTTACATCCTCGGCGAAAACAGTTTTTGAAAGAGTTGGTTTTCTTACTGAAACTGAAAAACGACGCCTCCACGAAATTACAACCCCAGGTATAAGCAAAAAACCCACAATCCACGAAAATTGGCCCCCACGAATTTAAATGATTCCACAGTATCTGATCACTCCGTGTATCACACCTTATACTATAGAATGAATAGAAAACAAGTAAATGTACATGTATTTAAAGTTTATGTGGTTGTAATATGGTTTAGAAGTTGGAATAAGGTATGCTTATTGAATATGGGAGGACAGGGGTCTTGGAATGAAGTTTGGGTGGGTGGGGGAGATTTCATTGCTTACTCACCATGGTCTCTATTTCCTTCAATTCGTAGAACACCATGAGCTTGATTCTGATTGGTGCATCATCTTTGGTTCTCACTTCGTCGACCTATTTAAAACAAATATTTCAGTCTTGTATCTATTAAACATACATGTATTCTCAAACAATGTAGATTTTCATTAAAATTGATATAACAATGCTATTATTTACTGTACGTGCAGATGTTGTACTTGTACATAGAGTTGGTAGAAGATTCTCATATAATGTATATCTACCTTCAACCCACATTCAAACTACTGTGTAAACATAACTTGACGTAAAACGCTAAACTCTTGAAAAGAGCTGCCTTAATCTTGTAATAGATTCATGTTACAGTATAGATTTACATTAAACCCTGCCATTCACACAATACTGAATGTGTTGATGCTGTACGTGTGAGTAGAGCTGCCTTACGTTGTAGTAGAAGTTCCCTGGGATGATCTGTAACTTCTGGAACTGACTGGCATTTGGGATCAGCTGAGTCTTGTTGCTGGGATCCGTCCCGTGCCAACTAAAGGAATGGAACCTGCAATCAAAACAATCAACATGTTGTGTAAAATGGCCATGATATTGGATGGACATCTTTTATAATTCTGTTTTTTAATTTGCCATGGATGGCATCTGGTATTTGAGTGCTTTATGGTGAAATCAAGCTCAAGTGAAGATTTCCAATTCTTATATTAATTTGTTGAAGGTTGCATTGTAAGGTATTGTAAGTTATGTAGTATAGTGGGAAAAAAGGTTTTTGGTCAATCACTGAAAAGTTGCTGGATGGAAATTGCGACCCCCTTGTGACTGTGGGATTTCATGTGATCAAGTCCTGTGTTCTAGAATGAGGTCAATCCCTTCCACCCAGCTCTGATTGTGTCACCTGGGGATTTACCTGTGAAGCTTTCAATGACTTCTAAATGCTCATCACCATAGAAATCTGGGAGACTAATATGAAGCAGACTTAATGGGATTTGCATAAGAGAAAGAACATCATTATGATAATCACTATAGCTTAAAATTAGTGACATAAGCTAAACACAAAGAGGCATCATTTTTCTCTTTTCTTTCACTGATTAGGGTGCAATTTAAACAAGCAACCTTACAGTTATTGGCTAAATGCCACTAGTTACTGCAATGTAACCCAATTGTTACTGAGCCAAGAACTGATGTTATGAAGATGGCATGTGTTCCTCACCATTCATTGGCCTGGGGCATAACCAGGGTGGGGCCAAACTGGACATAGCGGGACACCTCCTTGGTTGTATCGTCCTCCCTGTAGACGACCAGGGCTTCATTCGCATCCAATGAAATCATCTCCTTTATGTTGATGCGAAAATGTTCCAGTGGATTGGTATACATTACACATGGCCTGAAAACAAGAGAATCAACTGTAATGAATAACTAGATCCCCTTCCATGATCAGAGTCTAGAGAATCAACTGTAATTAATAACTAGATCCCCTTCCATGATCAGAGTCTAGAGAATCAACTGTAATGAATAACTAGATCCCCTTCCATGATCAGAGTCTAGAGAATCAACTGCAATGAATAACTAGATCCCCTTCCATGATCAGAGTCTAGAGAATCAACTGTAATGAATAACTAGATCCCCTTCCATGATCAGATAGAGAATCAGGGATGTGCATGCACAGTAATTGCAATTGCATGAAATTTTGTATTTCAACTGTACGGCAAAAATCATGAAATCTATCGATCCAGGACTGTGTTTTACAAAAGAACTTATGACAAGTCGTAAATATTTTCAGTCTCATGGAATGGTCGTTAATGAACAAAATTTAATATGTACTGGTAAAACAATTTATCTTTATCAATTTTACAGCATAGATTAAAACATTGATTAGTTCATGATTAATTAGCATTCATTAATTTGGCTGCAAGTCGTGATCCTTTTGTAAAATGCAGCTCAGATCTTCAGTCATCCTTCATTCGTAATTATCTCCGATACTGGTAATACTGTGTGCTAAACCGAGTCACTTTAGATCCTTTGAATTACTTGTTAACTTGCTTGGTCAAAGTATTAAATACTTTTGAAACTTATGGTTTACAATAATATCCATGTGTACTTTAATGATTATCATGCATCCAAGGGAATGTCACTCCTGATTTGATGATACAAAGGCAAGAGTTACCTACCCTTTCTTGTGCTCCACGCGGCCGTCCCGGTACTGCACCACTAGGTAGGAATTCTGGTTGGCTGCATTTCTTTCAAGAACATTGTATCTCTCCCGCCAGAGAAACATCTAAGAGCGAAAAAATTACTTGCATGATGTACAAATGCAGATTACCATATTTTATGTAATTTTAATGAAGAGATAGAAGATTTAAATTCGTTAAAACAGTTGAAATATAAAACATAAAATTACCCTTTGTGGTCCGTTTTCAATTCTTGCGACCCCCTCATGATTGTACACCAGGGCCTGTAAGTAAGTACACCTGACTTTTTAACTATCGTCTTCTTTGAATAATTTTTTTTTATAACAAAATGAATGACTGGTAGTTTATAATTTATTGTAAAATTAAACTCCCCTAGAAATCATAAATTATCTAAATCATAAGATGTTAGGAATGAGAATTAGTATGTAACCCTTTCTTTTTTTCATTGTCAGATTTTTTATTTTCAATCACTGCGAGCTCTAATGACAATGCCTGGGCAAAGAAAAAATTGGAAATATTGCTCTGACTCTTGGATGTACTGAATTTTCTGTTGTCAGAATCGTACCAAATTACATGTAAATTGCATATCATGTTATCATTAGAACTGGTAAAAATGTATTTTAGAGTGTCATGCATATATAAAAGATGAATAAAACATTCTGCTGATTCTTAAAAAATGGTTTGCATTTAGTTGTTTTTAGTTCTTTCAAGGCAAATTGTTTGGAGCATTGTTACTTTGACCAAAAATGTTGAGTGATATGTCTGCTTTACTAACATGACATCACAATGAGCATGAGTAAATAGATAGGCAGATTCAACTGAACACTTTTCTAAATAATGAATCTGATAGTGAAATAGTGAACCTGTTATTGGCTTTGCACTCCAGACTTCCACCCCATAAAACATAAATGTTTAAACATGTATACTGGAGCGCAATACATATTTTATTTAATTCATTTCTTTTTATCACGTTAATGCATCCATTTGCTAAACAACTCTACGATTCATCAAATGTTATTTGGCTTATTGAGCGACTGATTGATAAAAATTCAGGCACCTTTGATGAAACATATACACATGTTCAGGTCTGTGTGTATTTAATTCAAATTTATGCTGCGCTCGCCCCAGCAATCGAACCGTAAAACATATTATGCAACATATTTTACATATTTACACAGTAAAAATTAAAAGATTGTGTATGGACCATGTCGATTTCACTATAGTCAGATAGTATGTTTTCTCTTCATAACGAACCACATACCTGTTCCCCCACATCAAGGGTTACCCATCCGATCGTCATGGTTAAGTCTGTTCGTCTTCCAGTCTCTCAATACTAATAGATCAGTTTTGTCATAGATATTTTTAACGCCTTTAATCTGTCAAAACATCACGAACCGGATGTTTATTATTTTTTTATAGACATTTTGTTTAAGTCGTACAAATAATGGCTTCTGGCGTTTTGAAGTAGGATGCACCGTGACTGATTCGTATTCTGCAACCGTGCAATATTGGAATTGCAACCGGCATTGGTCTTAAATAGATAAAATCGTATTTTGAAATGCATGAAATTTCAAAGCTTTAATGTCTAAAGAAATCATAGTAACAGAATTAAGGTATAGATCAGTCTGATGGGTATTTTGTTGATCAACTGTATTTGTAGTATGACTGACGTACGCTGTCTCCGAGGGCTGACTTATGTCACAGCAAACGTGCAAGGTGGTATCAATGTCGATGGTTGTGCAACATCACAATTCAACCTACAAAATTTAGCCAAAGTCGTTATAGGAAAGCTCGGGAGCAGATTTGAAATATTATAAAGAGCTGTTCCCGGAAACCATAATAACCATTCATGTGCATGCAGCTATACTCTGTAGCAAACAATATAAATACTTGCAATTTATTAGTTAAAAATTATCATATTTTTCAAACAATTTTAATGATAAACAACCACAAAATTCAAACAATAATTTCAGTCATGACAAAACATAAAGTATATGTGTAACATCATACTCAAATCAACAATGGACATACATAACATTATGGTTATCACTCCAGTAGTTGTAAGATCAAGAGAGTTTCAGCTAAAACTAAAAATAACGAAAAAAAAACCCAAATTGAATCTACAATCCGATTTCCAAAACTCACTTTAAACTTTTTAAATATTCATTAAAGATTACATGTACATATGTTAAGAGAACATCATCATATCCCCACCGATATCTAGAATGTAACGCACGATATGGGACATAATTTTAAAAAAATAATAAATAAGCACCATTTTCACCTTTAACTTGATTGTTGTTTGACATCAACTCTGACCCTGAGTTATTGAAGCCCTTGAAAATCGTAACACCCCTAACTCCTCAGCCCCCCCCCCCCCCCCTACACACACACACTGATATGTTTTACGGTAAAAATGTCCTCGCTTAACATGCCACTACATGGTCGGACAACGCTCAAACTGCCGCTTTTGATATCCGGGGACCGGAACTACAGACTTCCGGCCGATGTGACTCAAGATCCGGCCCATCTGGCCCCTGCTCTTTCGCAGTATTTTCTGAGCCTCGGGATAGCGAACCCGAGGGACGGCGCTCGCAACGACACGGGAGCTCGGCGGCTCGTGCATTAGTCGGCTCATTCTCCCGCCAAGATCTAAGGTGTAATTCGGATCTCCCTCTGGCTTTACCCTTGGAACAGCTCGTGATGATTCTGGCATCCGAGCATATTTGTGCAACAAGTTACCCATTCTCTTGCCTTTGTCTAGTTCAGCGTTATCCTCTGCCTCCGGTTTGACTCTAGGTACCGCTCTAGTAGAGGGAGGGGCTGTAGGATTCTTGGGACTGTGGATGATAGTCTTCATCCGTTTACCTTTATCAAGGTTCGCATTATCTTCCCCCTCCACTTTAACTCTGGGAACACCTCGATCAGATAACGGTAATTTGCCGTAACTATGAATAAGTTTGTCCATGCGGCCACCTTTGTGAGGCACGGCTATTTCTTCGGCCTCGGGCTTAACCCTCGGTACACGCGGTGTCGGGGCTGATTGTGCGTACTTATGAATTATTCTCTTCATTCGTTTCCCTCTACTGACCGATGCTATAGGCTCGGCCTCGGACTTGATCCTAGGGGGCGCTGTTTCGGGTCTGGGCGTGGCTTTGCCGTTCAGCAATGGCTTGATAGTTCCATTTTTGCCGTGGTTATAGTTGGCTTTACACGGCGTTGTCGGACAGCGAGGGACGGGCCGGGGCGTCTTCCGCTCCGTGTAGCTCCCGAAGGCCCATTTCCCAATGGAGCCTCGGTTCCGGTTGTAGTAAGTTTCCCCTTCCGGTCTGACTCGTGGTACAAACGTCGGTTCCCGGTAGGAGTCTTCCAGGTCGTATCCAGGATACGGTGGGATCGGAGATGCAGACGATCGTGATGACGTCACTTCCAGATACATACTGAATAGAAAATAAAGAAGTATCTATAATCGAGAACCTATATGTCATTTATGATACAAAAATATATATATTTACATATATCGGAAGCCGTATATATACATTATATAGAAGTAAGATATTTCGGTATGTTAACTTTATAACCATTATGAATATTTTACATAATCATATATAATTTTATATCTACTTTTTGGCTGGGTAACAACTTTACCTATAATCATGGATGGCCTTCTAGAACTTTCTCGCCAATTCTAGCAGTCAGTGACTTGGGTCTTTAATTAAATGATTATCTTTTTGAAATTGACAGGTAGTTCAACAACCAGGGAACAAACATTTCATTACGCGTCATTAAAATCAATAAAATGAAGTAATGTTCCAAGTTGTTCTTGTAGATGTAGTGCGTTTAATCGTACAGTGATTTCTATAAGGACTTGCATTGCCTATTGGCACAGGTTCAAGTATATACGGTTTCAAAGTCTTTCAACGCCCGATTATAATGCTTTTATTGAGTGTATTGATATATAGGTATTTTTCACACTGCACGAATAAGTCGGTTGGTCTTGTAGCACTAGTAAACTTGAGTATCTGAGTATCTCTATTAAATTATCGATTCAACAGCATTAGATTTCAATAATACACCAATCCTACTTTCATTGCCTATTAACTAATATAATAAAAATTCTAAAAATATGCAGTGTATTGAATTGCTCTTTAACTTATATATATATTTTAATACGTTTACATGGTAGAACTCCCACCATCTTGTCTGTCCGACTTACGTGCTATTTAATCCTTACGACATCGGAACCAGTAGGAGCTATCCATCACACACACGTCTTGTTGTCGGTAGGAACATGCATTTAAATCGCCGGAATCCAGAGACCACGGATCAAAGAGAGGTGAGGCGCGGATCCACTTTCTTCTTCCCGCCAAACAAAATTGATTGTATATAAACTCAATATGCTATTCTTAGTCCGTGATAAGGCGACACTACATGTCCTTCGCATCTAACTGTCCAGGCATGTATCATAGGATTTTGGGTGGTTTTTTTTGTTAATTTGAATTTTGTTGGCTTGTACGTTTATTGTTCCACAGAAAATACAAAAGAAAAGAACATTGAAAATAAGAAACAGGTCCACACTTCCATGACACTGTTCGTGCCAGAGTCAAATTCAATAGAGTCAAGTTTTAATTGAAGATATGCATGTAAAAGTAGCAGCATTAGAATACATACATGTAGTAACTATACTCTATATATTTTATAGAAATTAGGCATTGGAATTTGATGATGCATTATTTCCAGAGGAGGATCCAGCAATATGGGAAAGGGGGTTCCAATCTATGAATATAACGTCACATAAGAAACAAAAAAAGAATATTCAGACAAAATCCGAGAAGCTATTAAAGTAATGGACTTTTTTGGTATTTTTCTTTGAAGTTTCAGTGATTTTGAAACAATCGTTAGTTTTGATAGTCTACCAACTGACCTGTTAAATAAAGGTCTAAATGATCGGATATATCAAAAAGTGGGGATAATTTTTCTGCTAAATAGATGATACATGTGTTATACACCTTGTACAAGCAATTGCCGTCCTCAGGATCTAAATCTGGTCTCTTAAATGGGTGCATACATCATCCGGTACTAGTGCAGATGCAAAATCATAATTATTTAGAAATGTTTTGAAAAAATGTACATTTTCATTATGGTTAACATGTATACCCTTCTCACGGTATTCTTGTAATAGAATTTCGATTCTTGTGAATATTTAAAAAATAAAATGCTTTTTTTTTTGGTGTTTCATGCGTTTCATGAAGTACAATTGATTTTCTTAAGAAATAAAGAAGAAAATACCTAGTGGATATCAATAAAAATCTGTGTAATTAACGATACTGCTTTATGTAATTTTCCACATGCTTACTCAAAGAAATAAACATTGGATGCTGAAGAAGATTACTTTACTTCAATAAAATATGAATAGGGTTTTGTTTATAAGAAATAAATTATGGTCCGTTGTACAACATATATTAAATAAGCGACTTCTAAAGCATTTATATTAGATAATTATATTTAGGTTATAGATGGGAAAATTGCCTTTAATTAAATTACTATTTTAAGTTTTTTAAAAAAATCATATGTTCCAGAGAACCCGGAACCCCCCCCCCCCCCCGGATCCGCCAATGATTTCTGACATAGTCGGAGGAGGATACGACGTATACATTAATTTGTATTTTTGCGGGGTGTGATCTTTCGAATTCTTTAATTAATGCAGACGCGTGCATTGGGCGGGGCTCCATTTTTTCTAGCAACAAACATTTTTCTTAAATTGCGTATAGGAGATTAAATTTTGGAGGATTAACCCATTCCCACCCCACTCACCCCCCCACTTTTCAGGTTTAGACCTACAGGAAAATTAACGAAATGAACCTTAAAATTGAAGTTTCAGGTGGTTGTCGCTCTTGAATACCCCACCCCACCCCCACCCGTGCTACGTGCCTGTAATTTAGGCCTTCCGATGTGCTACTTCTATATCAATGCATTTAATTAAAAGTCAGAAAGATTTTAATGAAGGTACTAAAATACACATGTATATCAGAGATGACACGACGAGAGTTGTCTTTCTTTTTCCTGAACACTGGAAATAATGCATGTATATTATTAGTACATATATATCATATTGCTGTTCCACAGTCATCACAAATGTAGAAATATTTGGAAACCTATGACATCGAAGACTACTCCTTGTTGTAAACAGGTAAGTCTATTGCCGCTTGATCTATATTATTTTAACATTAAAGTATGTAACATGGGGATGTAGCTCAGTGGTAGAGCGCTCGCTTTGCATGTGAGAGGCCCCGGGTTCGATCCCCGGCATCTCCAGAACTTTTTTTTTTCGTATTAAAAAAAAAAAAAATTAATCTGCTTTATCGAAATCGTTTATTGTACAGAGGCGTATATTTTTACGAATTCAATTTAGGATCTTTGAGTATTATGAGGTGATAATTTTGGTAGGGGCGTGATCAAATCCAATAAAGGCAGAAGGGCTTTATGATAGATTTGATAACGCCCCGACCCAAATTATAACCTCATAATATTCAAAGAATGATTCCTTATGACTTATATTTATATAATTTTCAGCAGTTGTACGATTGAATATTATAACATTAATTATGAAAACCCCTTGCGTCCCCACCAATCGGTCATTTGAATTTATTGGGCTGTATAGTACAACATCGATTCATATGTTATCACAGACAAAGACACTGGAAAATGTAAATATTTTGTAATAAGTTTGATATGGACATGTTCCTTTTCTACTTACTGTCGTTCCAGGGATAAAAGTCCGTTGTACATTATGCTTGTACACGACGAATAAAACATATTTATAATCGATCATAATTACTTTTAATAACTATCCTAAAACATATTTATAATCGATCATAATTACTTTTAATAACTATCCTAAAACATATTTATAATCGATCATAATTACTTTTAATAACTATACTAAAACATATTTATAATCGATCATAATTACTTTTAACAACTATCCTAAAACATATTTATAATCGATCATAATTACTTTTAATAACTATCCTAAAACATATTTATAATCGATCATAATTACCTTTAATAACTATCCTAAAACGTATTTATAATCGATCATAATTACTTTTAATAACCATCCTTACATTTATATAACCAACATTAATACCGGTATTTTATTAACCAATCTATTGTCCTTTCTGATATAATTTATTTTAACAAATTAAATATACAATTATAGTCAAATTATACCAGAAAGGACACTATTAGTAACATTAATATTTTATTAATAAAGTCACAAGCAATAAATATCATTAAGCTTATTCCGTCAAAAAGAAAAGCTTGGAGGTTGCTAAAACCAAAACCAATGGAAAACCATTGAAATTGATGTTTTCTACAGAGAGAGAGAGAGAGAGAGAGAGAGAGAGAGAGAGAGAGAGAGAGAGAGAGGGAGAGAGAGAGAGATAGGAGAAAGTCGTAAATACAGATATATCTGTTGAAGCTATTGCCTTGATTAAACACGTTACAGCCATGCAACCAACTCCCTGAATGCATGTACCTTATGACATTTAATCTTATTGTGTATTTAAAACATGATATAGTGCATTTACGATGAGACATTTAAAGAAACAAATCGAGAATCTCAATAAACAACCCCCAAATTCAAATGCAATCCGTTTATTTTAACAATATCCAATCATTACAATACTACAATTCTACATCCAAATTTATTTTATTTTATTTATTTTATCGTACATACATATACATTATTTCTTAAATTTTTAGCAAAAAAACTACTAAAAGTATAACACGTGTTTTATATATATATATATATATATATATATATATATATATATATATATATATATATATATATATATATATATATTGTCATTTAACATGAAAACTAGTAACTTTTATGGGTGCCTAAAATATATAAAAGCCAGACCATTAACGACATGTACAAAATTTCCGGACCTACATACGTCCAGATGATCTCACAACTAGACCAATAGTTGCAAGACCAACGTGTGGAACCCATAGAATAAGTAACATATTGGATATTTTATTGAAACCTTATATTTCCAAAGTTTAGATTTATATGAGACACTGTGGATTTTCTCAATACTATTCCTGAAAAAATCAACCCTGAATCAATTCTTGTTTCATTTGATGTCACCAACCTTTATTTTAATATTTCACATGATCTTGGACTTATTGCCACAGAACATCGAATTGACAAATTTCCCAATCTTTTACATGACAGATTTAAAACTTAGTTTTAAAAAGTCTTTAACTAATACTGGTAAACAATTTCATGCATTTCAATGATATCATTTACAGACAAAAATTAGGCACAGCAATGGGAACCAAAATTGCTTCAACTTATGCTACACTTGTCCTGGGTTATTTAGAAAAAAAACTATTTTCGAACATTCAAGACAGATTCGGTCACGACTATAAAACCTTCATGGAAAGTCATGGAAACGACTGTTTTATTATATGGGACAATAGTGAAAATCAGTTAATATATTTTTTTAATATCCTCAACACTTTGAGCACTATTTTGAAATTTGCAATGGCAATGCTTACAATTAGTAAGAGTGCCGCCATCCTATAACAACACATTGATGCATGTAATGTTGATATAAAAACAAATACGAGGAATTTATCATATCAGCAAAGATTAATATTCCGACAATTTATATATTTAAATTATATAATTGTTAAAATAGTACTGATAAATAAACCTTGTAAATGAAAAACTGTTAATAAAGGTTTATTTGAAAGAAAGAATGAGGTTTTCAACAAAATTTAAAACAATTTACCCCAGTCAAAATTCCCTCTATCAATTTTTAATTTTTTTAAAATTGTTGATAAGATATTTAGGAAAAATGAATAATGATAACAATAATATATTTATGGTTGAAAATAATTAAAGATAGATTTATATTAATGCTTTTGAATTTTTTTTTGAATTTTTTTTTGCATTGCATGTCATACAAATATTTGAAGAAATAAATCAACAGAAAATCTGCAGAATTACCTTGACTTTGAGATCAAAACTTTAACATGCTATCGCGGTGCTGGAAAAATAATCGGAACAATTAGAAAACTTTAAGCCAAATTTTCTCTGTTTGCCAAAAGTCAGTTTTTGTTTGAGCCTTAATCCTTCAAATGATAGAAATATAAAATGTTATGTAAATGTCAATTCATTTCAATGATATCTTTATTGTTAAGAACACATTTTGTTTACGACATTGAACTTTATATAGCAATTCCATTAATTTTGACAACTCAGAACCTGAAAAACAACATCACTGAAACATTACAGAGTTACACAACACTGCGGGCATTCATTATATTTACATGAGCAAACTTTGTTTTATTTTACATGATGTGCATGTAAGTAATATACGTTTAACATCTCGCTGTACTCGAAAAAACGACAAAATTCTATACAACCTTAGTAGGCTTACGTAAATCTCATGCGCGGATTCAGACAAAAATTCTAAGAGTTTTGGGTTCAGGGACAATTTTGTTTGCCGAGGAGCGGGGGCGGGGGGGTGGGGGGGGGGGGGGGGGTGGCTAAACCCCTTTTTTGGAAAATTTTCTTTGCAAATTTAATAAGTTTGAATTTTTCAGTTAGGGTGTGATCTGGACTCTGACACCTCCCCCTCCTACACCCTCGCATAAATCTTGATCGGTTGTGTGATTGAAAAATAAGAAGTTCTCCATATCATTGTTTATTTATCTTCTTGATGGGTCTTCTGTTGGCTCATCATCTTTTTTAGATAATTAAAAATCCGCGGAGATGTTGCAAAGCTGAGGAAAATGAAAAGGCCCTGAGAGGACGTGAGAATGGTAGCAACAAAAGAGAAGAAAGAAAGCTGCAGGAAGCTGTCAATGACTTGGAGGATCCAAACCGAGCCGGTCAGACAGAACAGTTTGAAAAAGATGACTAGCTCAGACTTGTTCTCCTTAGATTTCTGGATGTTTTTGTCCAGGTCGATGCTAATGATCGTTAAAAAGAACAAAAGAACGTTTCCTACGCAGGTCAGAATGATGGGAATGATAAAAGTGGTGATGTTCTGAATTAGACCTTCGACAAAACAAAGGGTGGTTCCGTAACCTATATAACCGGTCACATACCAAGATATCAATGCATTCGAGGAGACAACAATGAAAGGAAAGCCATAGGAGAACATCAAATAACGAAGGAACTGTTCATGACTATGTGTCGATTGATTCATAGTTAGATTTCGAAAGCTTTTAAACATATGGAAGCAACATACGGAAAAACAACAACACAAACACAGCCAAAAATAGTGAAGCAAGGCACCCGTGATCTTACAGGAGAGGCTTCCTTTACGCATGACGTTACTGACTGTGTATGTGAGTTGCATGCAGAACAGAGAAAATGTGGAACTCATGACGTTGACACCCGGAATGGTTCGCAGTTCTGGTATTAACAAATAGATGACAAACAGCAAGACTAGGAAGAGACTGCTGATGATATTTAACACAGTTGTGAGAGTGTTTAGTGATTCAACAAGGGACGACGAAAGCATTGGACGTGGGGGAAGCTTTGCGCACACGCGATAGCGGTTTTTATAATCAATGATAAAATCGCCTATATAAAACGCCTCCTCTGTCTTTTTGACTACTACACGGTAATTATTGGAGTCCATTTTGACTTCCGTCTGTTCGAAGAATTTATGTAAACAAACAAGAAGTTCACCTACAATTGTCCTCATTCCTGGGCGCATCCCAAGAGCATCCTGATAATAATTCTTAAAGATATTATAGTCATTTTCCATTGCCATTGTGTTATTTGATAACAACGTTTTACTAATATTCGAAAATTTGAAACTTTCTAGAGAGAAGGAAATTTGGGCCGACCCGTTAATTGAATCGTGCATCCTTATGTTCTGGGGCGTGTTAATCAGTTCCCTTTCAATCACATCTCTATTAAATCGAGTGGTATACAACAACGTGTAACTCAGAGAGACGTGTAGGTTATAGAAAGTCAAACCGTCTTTATGAATTTTGTCAATAGGTAGCTCGGGTAGAAAATAGAAGTCCGTAACATGAATATCATTGATGGTGTATGAATTCACCAATATTCGACGAACAGACAGTCTTACTTTAGACAACACATAACTGGTATCATTTGTTAAGGCCGATACTCGGAGATTGCACAGAACATGCAGTTCATATTTCATGCGGACTGGGAATTGAATGATTGTCCTACACACTCCGTCTTTCATCACACGTCCGGGGTAACAGCCGTACTCCACCGACTGCAAAATACAACATGAGGAAATTAAATTCTCTTTTTCCCCTTAACAGATCAAGATCTACTATATGAGAGGAGCCAACATATTTCTGATATTTGAAATGTCAAGACAGTCCTAATCTTTGTAGTTCCTACAAGTTATTTTGAAAAGAAACATTAAGCTGACGTTCGTTCAAACACAATGTTTTATGTGACAATATGTATATCATAAAATATGTGGTGCTAAAGCAATATAGCGCTCTATATTTCCTAATGTCAAATGTTAGTAGATAGCTGTAACAAACAATATGTGTTATACATTATCAAAATATCTTCATGATGTGATTATTTTAAATTTGTAAAGGATGGGGACAGAAATTGGACCTTATCAAATATTAGACAGATGGTTGACTATAAACAATTATAGGATGTTATAGGTTTTTTTTACATACCTGAGGCACTGCGTTAAAAATATCTGCGTTCAGTGTTAGAATTGGAACAAACAGGTTTCTTATAAGCGGAATTATTCTTAGGAATTCAAAGCCTAAGATAGGGGCACATCTCAGAGGAGAGGATAAAGATAGACCGTGAGCATCCTCTGTGCACGAAGAACAGAATATATTCCTGTAAGGGTGTACAACAGGGTGGTAACTAACGTCCGGTAGCGACATACATCCGTTCTTTAGCGCCTCAAGATTGGTACTTGAATCGTTGCAAGAAAATCGTTCTCCTTGATCAATAATAGGCGAGTTACACATATGACAAAATTCATTCTTAAAATTCCCAAACGTTGGGAAAGCCTGGTGGCTAGTTTTTTCACATGCCCAAAGCTCAGCTTGATCAACCTCTATTTGTCTTGAGGTGACGTCACATTTTGATATGAATTGGTCGCGAGTTTTGTTGCTAGCACAAATTACCGAGCGATGTATATCATACACAATGTCACACTTTTTCTTCACAGCTTCGACCAGGACTTGATTGAAACTAGTGAAGAAATTGAAAAGAAGTTGTTGATTGCAATGTATTCTTATGTTCAATATGTCATATGGTTCAGTTATAAGAGAGTTGTTTTCAATTTCAAAGTTCGTGTTACAAAGGAAACAAAAGACATTCTTATATGTGATATTTCGTGATACTACAGGGATGTCAAACTCGTTCAAGTCATCGCTCTCGCACAAATACTTGATGTTTTCCTCCTCCTGTGTGGTTATATTCTCACCCATAATTTTGTAGCAAGCTCCTATAACTTGTATTTTTATGTCTTTTTTTCTGTAGTTTTCAGAAAATGCTGCTCGTGTGAAGGAGATACACTCTACAGAATGTAGCAAGGCTGTATCAATACAACAGGCACACGAGTCCGTAAACAGGCACGATAGCGAGCAATCGCATTCTATTCTGCTCAGGTTCTGGACCACGCCTGGCAAAATGACACGGTTACAAATGCGGTGTGGATATATAGCTGCCATTTTGTTCAACAGATGGTAGAATTCTTGGTTATTACGTCTCATGTTACTTTTGGTAATCCTTGTTGTATTGTATATTTTTTGTAAAAGTAAGAAATCATTGAAAACGTTATGACTAAAGGTAAGAATTTCAAAGCTGTGTTCTCGTACCACCGTAGACATATCAAGAAAGGTGTATGCTGTTCCGTCTTTATTATGGTCATTCGGACTGATACCACTCACAAATGGTACATGTACATTACAAGAGAAACAGTGGTAATTACTGTACGGATACGTCAAGTCAGATTTGGGGCTTGACATGCACAACTTCCTTGCATCGTTGTCCTGCGAAAGGCATGAAGATATACTATTTTTTGACAATTTTAATCTTTGAGTTTTGCACATGAAACAAAAAATATTTTTGAAAAGTCGATATTCATGGAAATATGAGGAATCACAAGCAAGCGACAAATCTTCGTCGTCATAACAACCTTCTGAGTAACTCACTTTATTGGAGGAAATTTGAACAACTCTATCTTTAAGTGAATTTGGAGGATAGAAAATTAAAACGCTATTGAATAATCTGATTATATCAAGAAGGTCTTCAGTGGAGTCTACAAAATTGATGATGTATTCAAATCCGTATATGGTTAGATCCCATTGCATGAGATCCGTTTTTTTCTCCCCATGGCACAAGGCACAGTGGAAATTGTAGAAGGTATAATTACTTACAAGAGAGGTCACAAAAATTCTATTTTTCAATTCTTTATTAGGTTTTCTGCAGGAGAAATCAATTGTTTCATCAACCAACGGAGGGCAATAGTCAATAACGGCATATTTCGGGAAAAAACTTGTTGTTATTGATTTATCGGGCATTTCATAAAATGGAAAATGCAGTCTTGTAGGCTTTCTTTCGAGAAAGAATTTATCAGGACAACAATTCATCATTGGAAAACAGTCCTCTTCACACGAACATTGGGGACATCTAGAAGTGAAAGGGGTTTTCTCGGTTTTTTGGAATTCTGACCAATCGGAACACATACTTTCTGTCCCACAAGAATTGATGTAGATTGCCATCAATCTTGTAAGATTTAGAGCTCCCAATACATAGGATGCACGAAGAAACAAGACAGCAAAGAGAGCGAAAATAGATCCAGTCATTCTCGTCTCCGTTTTTGCTGGTTAGATTCAGTTTTCTAAAAAATGGATAAATACAATTCATTCAATTTATACAAAATGTTCTTTATATTTTTTTTTATATTCTAAAAATAATTCCACAACTTCGAGAACCAATACTTGGTTTAGTTAAATTGTTTTGAAATGATTTATACGCGTCACGCAATATTTTCTATGAGTTTCGTTTCATCAATTCACTTTCAACTAATGTAGGATTATCATGGAGAAATTCATTACAACAAACAGAAAGGATATTATAGCGTTCATTATAAAAAAAAAATTAAGATTTTACGACTTTTACGACATGATTGTAAGAACTATCAAAAATATACTTTGTGAAGATAAGCACTGATGAAGACGTTTTTCACTCTAATTATTTGTAACACTTCATGACTTGTGGTGATAACGAACAGTGTTCAAATTCAAAAGTCCGAAGGAAAATTACAAAACAGGAGCAGAGCAAACATGGACCTCTTAAAAAAATAGAGGTTGGATCAGGTGCCATGGAGGAGTAAGCATCCTCTGTCGACCGGTCACACCCGCTGTGCGCCCAATGTCATATCGGTAAAAATGTTATTTTCGGAGAAACTGTCGTAATTTGGGGAAATATCACATGTAATTATATTTTATCTAAATTATTGCACATGCACATTCATTTATATACTTGTATTTAGATCTTCGATTTCTTCTTTCATTTCGGCAATTTTACTGATTGTTGAATAATTTGATTCCTATTCATCATTACTTCGAAGCGATTTTGGAGGATGGATACGTTATTTAATTATCAACTTAATTCACGAAAGCCAAGGAGCTTGCATTCGCTAAATTAATTAATCACGTTCAAGAATCAAAATTATAAATGAACATATTTTTTTCATTTATTTACCGCTAAGGTTTCATTATGATACTCTGGAATCATCATTGTTCGTGGTGGGACCAATGTTCGTGGCTTTCGTGGGTAACCCTTGCCCACGAAATTACATCCCCACGAACGTATATACAAGCATATGTTTAATATTTATTTACGAAATAGAACTTGCTACCAACGAAATTACGTCCCCAGAATATTCTTAATTAATTTTACAAGATGTGTTTAAAGTATGTTTCAAAATCACAACAGACTCTTCAATACAGTGACTACAATACAAAACTTTACATAGACTTCTTTAAGAGCTTACTTGAAAAAGCTAAAATTAGTTGATAATGATACTTTTTCTTTTTGCAAGAGTGAAGTTGAAACCATTGAACATATTTTCACTTCTTGTCCTACTGTTCTTGCTACCTAGAATAGCTTGAGTTTGCATATTTACAATACTGACTCAAAGAGAGTTGGTTTTAATGTAATCAATATATTATTCGGGGAGGTTCCTCTCTCAAAGTCAAATTTAGTCATCAGCTTTCTAATTTTATTTACCTAACTGTATATCTTTTAATGTCATGGTAATGAAAAAAAACCAAACATTGCTGGGCTGTTGAGCCATTTACATTTTAAATATGAAATTTATATATATATATATATATATATATATATATATATATATATATATATATATATATACATGTATATATATATATATATATATCATTTAGAGAGAAAAAGGGATCAAACTTTTGTGATTTTAGCCCCTTAAAACCCTTTATTATGTAACAATTGAGAAAACTTGTATGAACATGGGTCAATATCTGCAAGATGAACATATTTCCTTCTGTAAAATATAACAAAATATTCTTTGTAAAGACCTACGAATTAAATACTATGGAACCCTTTTGGCCCCTATTTTGAGGAGCCAGTCCCTTTTTCTTGATATCAATTGCATGGTCTTTAGATATTAAACACATATTGTTCAACAAGTGTTAGGAAATTCGTTACCGTTCTTGAGCTATCTTAGAAAGTTTTAGGGGCCGGTCTCTTATCTTCTTATCAGGGCCATATAACGAAATTTTGATGGTTGAATATTGTTGAGAACATCAGCCAAGCATCTTCTTCTCTATATTGCTTTTCAAAATATTTGTCCTATTAGAGATATAAGTGATCAACGGTTTGGACTCCTGGCCCCTTACAACCCTTAATATCATACTGCATGAGAAAACTTTTATAACGTATGTTTAAATGACTGTAAGATGAACATTTTTTCTTCCATGACATATTAAAAAATCTTTCTCAGTAACGTGCTATTGAAGAAAAACTTTAGACCCCTTTTGGCCCCTATTTGAGGGGCCAGTCCCTTTTCTTGATGTCAAACGAAAACTCTTGTAAAAATAGACTTTAATTGCTCTAAATGTTTTTGCAAGTTACTTTCGAAAAAAAAGATATTCAAAGAAAACCACAAAAATCACTTTTTTATCTCAATTTTTTTTTATTGAGAACATTGAGAACATTTATATGATGACAGAATGTTAATTAGTTAATTGTCAAACTATTATAAACTGTTATAAGAAGTATACTAAACATTAAGAGAATTGAACCAGCAACCGTAAAACTTTTTTACCATAGCCAAATATAAAATAAAAATTGAACTGATATTGATTGGAAACACGACACTTTTTTATCTCAATTATCGAGCTCAGGCGAGCTTCGGCGCTTTAGTCACAGAACAATGAAAATGCTTATATTACATCAACAAACTTGGACTACAATCCCTAAAATTTGAACTAAAAATCTTAATTCGTTTAGGAGAAAATCTACGCACAAGCCGACCCTCTAAAAATCGTTAAAACGTAAATATCTCAATAACGGAAATAAGGTCATCAATACAAAACAATTCCAATAAGGTTCGGATCAATATCTATTAGTTCAAAAAGTTTAATTAATATCTGCCCAGCCGTTCTTGAGAATTCGCGTCCACGAAAATGCGTAAGAAAAAAATAAGTGAAAAAGAAACAAAGCAATAACAAGAAGGTCTTCCGTTGGACTCTACAAAAATTAGAGGCAGTATAAGTTGCCATGGAGGAGTGAGCATCCTACAAGTTTATTTTAGAAATTTTGAGGGCGAGTTGTCTTCGGCGGTTGCGAGTTGTCTTCGATGGATGCGAGATGTCTTGAATTTGGGGCGAATTGTTTCAAGTTGTATTAAGGTATGTTTGTTTTGGGGGCGAGTTGTCCTGATTACTTTAATAAATGTAACCGGGGCTAGGGGTTGCCATACTTAATAAATAAATATTTTAAAATTTCAATATTTTCTCTTTAACTTTCAAAATGTTATCAAACACTTTGATTGACGGTGTCGAAAATATGGCATAAAATTTACCCCCCCCCCCCAAAAAAAAAAAAATGAAAAAAAATCTTATTCTACGCAAATTAATTTGATTTAAAAATTTGGAAACAAATTAATCGTAAATATTTTTGCTAATAATATAATCTTCTTTCAAATAAGAATAAACGCAAAACTTTCGCAAATTAATGTGTTACCTGCGCGAAATACGCAAAGGATAAATATTGTTATTTCAAACAAGAGTCATCGTAATTTTAATGAATTAGATGTAGCTCTTTCTATTTGTTGTTTACTTATTATATAATTCAAGCATGGGAAATCTTCAAACCGTTGTTACTTATTTTTAAAAGATATATTCCAATTATATTTGATACATTTTGAGGACAAAACTACGTTCTCTAAATATGAAAAATACCTAGAAAAAATACGTGAATTGAAACTTTTTTGTAATTCTTAATTTGTCGTATTTCTCTGAAATAAATACGTCACACTAGACCTTATTCATGTCGCGGCGATATCACATATGTATATTTGAACAATCATATCCTTTCGATTCACTAATGATAATCTATAAAACTTGTGATTTTACAAAGTTGATCATTTCTATAATACAGTGCTAATGAAAAGCGCGATGCATGATTATGTGACATTGATTTTAGATCACCTGTGTAGTTTGATATTTTTGTGAATCAATATAAAACATTCTTTCCATACATGCATTACAACTACATATTTCATATACATTGTATTATCGAACCTTTTTATATTTTGGATGCACGTGTAAATATTAAGATATAATACCTGTGGAACATTTATATGATGACAGAATGTTAATTAGTTAATTGTCAAACTATTATAAACTGTTATAAGAAGTATACTAAACATTAAGAGAATTGAACCAGCAACCGTAAAACTTTTTTACCATAGCCAAATATAAAATAAAAATTGAACTGATATTGATTGGAAACACGACACTTTTTTATCTCAATTATCGAGCTCAGGCGAGCTTCGGCGCTTTAGTCACAGAACAATGAAAATGCTTATATTACATCAACAAACTTGGACTACAATCCCTAAAATTTGAACTAAAAATCTTAATTTATTTAGGAGAAAATCTACGCACAAGCCAACCCTCTAAAATCGTTAAAACGTCCATATCTCTAAAACGGAAATGAGGTCATCAATACAAAAAAATTTCAGTAAGCTTCAGATCAATATCTGTTAGTTCAAAAAGTTTCTTAAATATCGGCCTAGCCGTTCTTGAGAATTCGCGTCCACGAAAATGCGTAAGAAAAAAAGTGAAAAAGAAACAAAGCAATAACAAGAGGGTCTTCCGTTGGACTCTACAAAAGTTAGAGGCAGTATCAGCTGCCATGGAGGAGTGAGCACCCTAAAATAAGAAAATAATTGTTTGTAGTAAAGTTTATTTTAGAAATTTTGAGGGCGAGTTGTCTTCGGCGGGTGCGAGTTGTCCTCGGTGAGTGCGAGATGTCTTGAATTTGGGGCGAATTGTTTCAAGTTGTATTAGGGTGATTTGTTTTGGGGTCGAGTTGTCCTGATTCCTTTAATAGGTGTAACCGTGGCTAGGCGTTGTCATCTTTATTAAATCAATATTTTAAAATTTCAATGTTTTTTCTTTAACTTTCAAAATTTTACCAAACATTTATTTGATTGATACGGTGTCGAAAATATGGCATAAAATTTAACTCCCCCTCTCCCCCCCCCCCCCCCAAAAAAAAAAAGAGAATCCTAATTCTACGCAAATTAATTTAATCTAAATATTTGGAAACAAATTAATCGTAAATATTTTTGCTATTAATATAGTCTTTGAAATAACCAAGCCGGTTAAATTAGTGTTATAGAGTAAGATACATACCTTTCTACATAAAAGCCTGTTTTTTAATGATATATCCTCATCTCTGTTGGACTTTATTAGTTTTAATATTGTTTTATCGGTGTCAGAAATGCAGCTAAGCGATTTATGTCACCCAAAGTAAGCAAAGTGGAGTGTTAATATGTATGAATCTGAAAATGAAAGTGTGCAAGTAGAAGATTTTCTCAAGACATTTTGTGCACCTTATACCAAAAACTTGTGAAATAGGTGAGATCATGAGAGTCCAAGCAAGATAAAAGAGACAGGATTTCTTTTTAATCGCTGCAGCTCAGCATCTAGTATATCACCTTACATGTGGCCAAAAAAATCTGTTCATGAAAGCTGACATTTTTTCGAAACTAAATTTGCAGAATTGAATTTATTTCACGCAAATAACGATAGGGTTTTATACATATGAAAGACCATTGAGCTCATTTTTGTATGTAATTTTTTTTTCGCGAATTAACACGAAACGTTCGTGAATTAACACTTTACTTTCGCAAATAAACGCGAAACTTTCGCGAATTAACGCGAAACGTTTGCGAATAAACTAAGAACTTTAACGAATTAACGCGAAACATTCGCCAATAAACGAGAAACTTTTGTGAATTAATGCGTTACCTTCGCGAAAAAAAACACGAAGCATAAATCATGTTATTTCAAACAAGTGTCATCATAATTTTAATGAATTAGATGTAGCTCTTTCTATTTGTTGTTTACTTATTATATAATTCAAGCATGGGAAATCTTCAAACCGTTGTTACTTATTTTTTAAAAGATATCTTCCACTTATATTTGATACATTTTGAGGACAAAACTACGTTCTCTAAATATGAAAAATACCTAGAAAAAATACGTGAATTGAAACTTTTTTCAAATTCTTAATTTGTCATATTTCTCTGAAAAAAAAACCCCGTCACACTAGACCTTATCCATGTCGCGGCGATATCACATATGTATAAAATTTTGAACAATCGTATCCTTTCAATTTACTAATGATAATCTATAAAACTTGTGATTTTACAAAGTTGATCAATTCTATAATAGAGGGCTCATGAAAAGCGCGATGCATGATTATGTGACATTGATTTTAGATCACCTGTGTAGTTTGATATTTTTGTGAATCAATATAAAATATTCTTTCCATACATGCATTACAACTACATATTTCATAAACATTGTATTATCAGACGTTTTTATATTTTGGATGCAAATATGTAAATATTTAGATATAATCACTGAGAACATTTATATGATGACAACATGTTAATAGTTTAATAAACTGTTATAGGAAGTAAACTAAACATTAAGATAATTGAACAAGCAATCGTATATCTTTTTTTATCCTTAGCCAAATATAAAATAAAAATTGAAATGATATTGGTTGGAAACACGCTTAATGTAATCCGTACTGTATACAAAATGCAAACGTTTCGCGATTTAACGTGAATTTTAAACGTTGATTCGTGAAACTTTCGCGTGATATCGCGAAAGATTTAAACGTTTTTTCGCAAAAGTTTTTGCGCTATATCGCGTTTATTCGCGATATATTTAATTTTTTTAGCTATGAAAATGGGCTTTTTTGTATATACATACTATTGAAATAGATAAATCATGACAGACCAAGCAAGATCATGGGGACAGCATTTGAAGTTTAAGCTTTAATACTGCAGATTCCTAATTAAACGCAAGGTATTAATATCCGCGTAAAATCGCCAGAAGCACCTTTCGGGGATTTTAAATCTCGATCGCCATTTTTTTCTAAGAGTTGAGAACTAAAGAAATAAGGATATAAGTTCCGCGTTCGCGATTTTATATTCTCGAGATTTGATACAAAACAGCGGAGTCGTGGGATTAAGTGCTCGCGTAATATGAGGAGTTTACAGTATATCACCACCTCTCATTGTGCCAAAGATTTTTTTCATGACAAACTCTTCAGTAAAGCTTAAGCGCAAACCGGCTTATTGAGTTGCACCATCATATTCAAAAATAGCGACAAACATATATCTGTGACCCACGGATAATGCACCAGTTGGTATTCGTTTTATAAAACTTATGGCAATATTCCGCGAGGTCGGGAGACGGTGGTACGAGCGCATTGACCGTCGCTCCCCATCTACCGAATAATTGAACATGGCCAACAATTACACAAAGATAACAAAACACCGTTTTAACAATAGAGAATAATAGAATAGTAAATATAAAGAGTTACTTCAATTAAAGGATTACTTAGATAAACTGAGTGTCAATTAAGAGTATCCGGATCAAAGTCACTCAAAGAGAAAAATGGGGAAAATGTGTCATGTCCAAGGGAAACATTTCACACGGTGATAGTTGCCTCTTCCTCCCGATGAACAGGTACCCGTGTTCCAAAGAAACGCACTGTTGTGCAACTTGGTACTCGTTCCTCCTCGGCCCATCCTGGAACTTAGTTGTTCGTGTTTCCAGTTATTTGCAGACTAAAACCGTCTATGAAATTGGTTCGGATTCACCATAACGGTTGTTCTACGAAAGTGTCTTCTTGACTCGTTTGTCCCTTTTGCATTTTCTTTCAGCTTTTTACTTTGTCCTGCAGTGTTTTAGTCAAGTGCTGTACTTGCTCTTGCAGTTTCTGAATCTCCGAATCTCGTTTTGACGCAGAGAGGAAGAGGAAGGAAAAATTCTGGATGCACAGACTTTAATCATTCAGATCTGATGGCACGAACAAGCAAATTGACTTCATTAAAATGAACGTAATAACCTAACATCAACTGATACCTGATATAGTAATTTTACCAAATCTGTCAACTGCGCCTCTATCAGTTATTACTTCATTGTACCATTTTTCATTTTTAATTAATATATATATATATATATATATATATATATATATATATATATATATATATATATATATTCGAAGAAGAGACGAGCATGTTTATTATGACATTTTCTCGAGACAAAATATTGCATTGATTTTTTTTTAAAATAAATCACAATAGTACTATTCGGCTGATGAAACAGGTGAGATCATGACAGACCAAGCAAGATCAAGGGGACTGGATTCTTTTTTTCAATCTCTGCAACTTAACCTCTGATATATCACCTTACACGGTGCTAAAGATGTTTTTTTTATTAACCGGGTTTTCCAAAGGAAAAATCCGGTTATTGAAATGGTGAAAATGCCTGGTGGGCGGGCGGCTGCGAAAAGGGTACCCCTATTGTACAGATAACTCCTCCTACAGTTTTCAAGATAGAAAGTTGTTCTTTTGCAGATCAATTGTACATATATCAGAGGTGTGCATATTGCTAGGAGTTTGATTTCTGATAATTTATGAAAAAAATACCAGCTGTTGAACTAACTTCGTCATTTTTGGGCAAAATATTGCATATAGGGTACCCTATTGTACGCATAGCTCCTTCTACAGTTTTCAAGATATGAAGTTGTTCGTTTGCAGATCAGTTGTACATAATTTGTTTTTAGATTCTAACAAATGAAGACCCTGAAATTTTGAGATCACTTGCAAAATTCCTTCTAAACCTTCCATAATTAATAAATTATAAACTTATAGTCAGTTAGACGATTTCCAATTTATCAATTACTTTGTAATATTATTAATATGACTGTTTATGTATCTATATGTGTACACACTTGTATGTAAACCTCATTTTGTATATTTTCTATCTTTGGATCATCCTCCTTCTTGTGATTGTGGATCTCTGTTGCCCCTTTGGGGGCCCAAATTGGTTCATAAAATCTTGTATATTAGAGGTGTGCATATTGCTAGGATTTTGATTTCTGATAATTTATGAAAATAAAATACCAGCTGTTGAACTTAGTTATTTTTCGGGAAAAATATTGCATATAGAGTACCCCATTTCTCTGGATAGGTAGTGTTTATCAAGTCAGGGTTGACAAATGTATTATGGATACTGTTCGCACAAAAGAAAGCCCGGTTTGCTGTCACATTTACAGCTTTTTTCTTGCTTCTATCTGTTTCGGGAAAGCTTAAGCGCAAAAACAACACATTGAGCTCATTGATATTGATATAGGCAAATAGCGACATACAAAGCAGATCCAGCTCATGATCATTGTCATGACACTGCATTAAACACTTGTGTTATTATAAGGCAGACAACGATAATGGGATACCGTATAGTTTCATCAACATTCAATGATGATCGATTTTAATGGAATATTTTTATGACACAAAGTCACAAAATGGCAATTTGAATGTTGTCTTAAACTGTTTGTGTCCATAGCTGTTAATGTTCCGAACTAACGATTATAAATTATAAATTGTATGAAGTAAAAATAGAAACAAAAGGTGTATGTTGCACTCTGCCACTGTTGTGACTTTATTTTTTATCCCAAATAAAACTACAAATAAAACCAAATGACAATAGATGATTATGTAATAATCACCTTTTATAATATTAATTTCAAATTATGAATATTTGATCCTTTCTCCCCATAATTATTTTACGACTAAAATAATGATAATTACACAATTCATGAAATTATGACGTAATTGATTACATAATTTGTAAAAACAACCCCCCCCCCCCCCCAAAAAAAAAAACAAAAAAAAAACAACAATCCTTGTGGTCTGAAACCGCAAATACAACTCAAATAAAGCAAAAACATACAATGTACATTTCGAGGGAAGGTGGAGGGGTGGAGGTGGTTAAATCGTTTTTAAAATTCCAAAGAATGTAAACTGACCGGCGACCAGTGAAAAAGTGATTACCCACGCTATCGAAACGACGCACCCACAATTTTCCCGCGAAACTATTTTATTGGTTACACGCTGCGAGATCATAAGAATTTGGTATCGTGCTGCAAGAGAGATAACTCTTACAAAGTTAACTTGACAGCAACATTATCAATGTACATAAAACATTGTAAGAAATCTTAAAATTCTTATAACATTTGATTTAGTTGAATATCATCATTTATCACATGTTTATCTCAATATGCGGTGGATATCACTCATGGGATAAATTTTTGATATTACACTGTGTGTTCTTACGCCACGTGATGTCATAATTAAACATTACGTAGGTTAAGCCGGTTGATTGACGTATAATGAAAAACTAAAAAATAATACAGTTGAATAGTGTTGAGTTGTAAAAGTGAAGCATTTAATGTTGTTTTATTTATTTTTCATGAATTCATAAAGAAATTGTTCGAAAATGAAATGATTGTTTGTTAAACTTCAAGGAACTTTTTTCCATGCGTAAAGTTGTTGACGTCTGGTAGTTAATGTGTTGTGCGGCTCACAATTATAATTTGTATAGAAAAAATTGAGATTAACAAAAAACGTGGTAAAACATGTGAAAAAAAGAATCTCTCATGATTTGCGATGGTATATGATTTTTATCCAACGAGTTGTGTGTTTTCTATCCCCTCGCCAAGG
>CM065920.1:2706881-2790190 GCA_033439105.1 Magallana nippona | reverse complement strand
CTCGGGGATAGAAAACACACAACTCGTTGGATAAAAATCATATACCATCGCAAATCATGAGAGATCCTATATTAATCAGTGGTTAAAGTATTCGGACTGTGAACCGCTGATCACGTGTTCGAATCCTCATGGAGTTTTGTTCATATTTACTTAATTAACTTTTGAAAGTCATTTTTTTATATATAGAATTACATATTTGAAATATTTATAATTCTTATTCATCATGCTTTCCATAATTGAATAATTTTCTGTTGAGTTGAGAAACTATTTCAAGATTAAGTGAGCCACCTTAAATGGTTTATCCTGATGTTTTGGGGCGTAATAATCAGCTCCCTTTCTGCTACATCTCTGTTACATCGTTTGGCATACAATGCAACAGCGTGTAACTCAGGTTTCGTCCTAGGAAATCCACGACCAGCCTTGCAAACCTCTACTGATGGGAGACAACTAACTGAACTCCCCTCGTTCTCGGGAATAATTAATTCTCTATTCAGTTTTAATTTTTTACACTTTCGTGAAGGAAATCATTAAGGAGGCCTGTGTTTAAAGAGGCTGGGTGGTCAACAAGTTAACCATCAGATCTACCTTATTTTGTTTTTTTTTAAGATTTGATCTTTTAAGCTATAAAATATTGTATAGTGAAGAAAAATTCTATACGATTTAACTTTAAGATAAGAACATTTCCCTATATCTTTACACATAGGTCTTCTTTATAAGATGTTAAAATAGTCTAAAAATGACCACTACCATCGAGCCCTCCTGAATCTTGGTATTGCTGATACATGCATCTATTAGGGTTGGTCTATAAAGTATCTTTCTGAAATATCACTATTAAAATAATGATACAAGCCATAAATTTTTATTTGCTTTGTATATATAGTTTCCAGAAAAAAATTAACAATTTGATTTCGATGCGAACAAGATGTTTTACTGTTCAAAATGTTGGTAGTATAATCATTCAAACATCTATATCAATAGTATAATAAACCATTGTGTTATAAAAAAAAAATTCAGATTTTTTTTCTTTTAAAAATTACAATGTTTACCCGACTGTTTTGGAATATTTTATTACATTATTATTGTATATCAAAAATTTAATTAAGACGCCATGTTATGCTGTTGAATATCTTGTTTGCAATCAATTTTATGGAAAATGGTGTAGATATTTCTGAATCTGTTCTTAATTTTACACATCGTGTGAATGAAGCTTTGAACCATTTTATAAACAACGTATACATTTTGCAACAAAACATAAGAGTGTCATTAGAAATAAACGTTGGTTTAATGATGAAAGATCTAGGGAGTTGTATACGATTTATAAGGAGAAATTACATATGTACAACAACAAAAAGGTGAATTAAATGGGCAAGTGCTTGTTGAATGTAAAAATGAGTATAAAAAGTATATGCACAGTGTAAAATGTGGGTTCATGAGATGTCAAGGGAACATATTGGAAAACATGAGACGCACATTGCCTCGGGAGTTTTTTTTTAATTTACCATAAGATTAGTATCTCCAGTTTTTATACCATAACAAATTCTCAAACCAAATAATATATAATAGACATATTTAAATCAAACGCCTACAAAATTGATAAGTATGTTCATGAAATATGTATAGTCATATTGCTGTCTGAATCATAATTAAATACACTGTTAAGTGTTCCATGTAATGGTGAGATATTCATCAGATTCTGTATATTCTAAATAAGTACCAACACGGCTTTAAGGTCAGAACGAGACATATCTTCCATTAGTTTCTATTTTTTCCTATCTCTACAAAGTAAAGATTTCCACTAAGTAATTCCATAATGATGTTTTCATGTTTTATGATACTTCTCTTATTTAGATATAAAGTGTTCAATTGAAAAAATATACTATGACTTTATTTATAAGCATTCATATGCATTCTGTATGCTATTTAAAGGAAAATTCTAAATATGCTAGCTCCAAAAATAGTCTGGTAATATACCCTGAATTTTTGGGAATTAACAGGTCTAAATGTTAATAAATAAGGAATAAAACATCAAGGAAAATTATATAAAATTGAGGAACGTCTCGTGTGTCCTTAAGACCAATTTAACCCAAATCACTATAGTTTACCATATCATATTCCAGTTCCTCAAAAATATTTTTGTCATACAAACTGTTATAAACATTATTTTCATGTAGTATAAACAGAGAACACATGAATATATGATTGGGGCATACAACAAGACTTTTGTCAATCTTTAATCCACACCGCAGTATCATATACACATTCCAATATATGTATACGCCTGGCTATATATTATTGACAAGTATGATAAGACCCGCACCTTTCCCTTTACTTCCGTGAATTGCATTTACCTCGAATATGGTACTTAGATAATGATCTTCAAAGTCATAGTTTTTATCACCCCAACATTCTGAAAGAAATACAATATCATATTTACAAATACTCTCAACAAATTTCTCATCCTCTGACTTATTTATAATTGCCCTATTAACATTCCATGACAAAATGGTCAGACCATAGGTATAGTCGGCGTGTCGAGACACCTTAACGAAGGAGTATTTTCAGGACATTGTATTTTTCATAACTTACTTTATCGTTGTTTAATTTAGAATGATCAACCCCTGTGAAAACGAGAGAAAAAAATCAGTAAGTTGGTTTACGGCCAGTAAGGGTATGCGAGACTAGCCGTGGGTTTCCGGCAATGAAACTGTTCTATCTAGAGTTGTCGTTCCTGTCTCATTCCTACACTCTGTCAACGTTGTTGTCATTTTATATATAATAAAAAATTAAATCGTGGATCATTTATTGTATATCTTAATTAATTTCTGCAGAAGCAATCTGCACATTTTTATTTTGTTTGTTATACATTTTTGATACACCTCTTGCACTATTTTAATGTCTTGATTGATAAAATTTCAATTGCAAAGAAGTGGAAGTTTTGATATGCTGTATTTCAATACGTCTGTCATGTGCGGGTCTAGAGGGTGATCGGGTGGGGGGGGGGGGGGGGTCACATTTCTTAAATTTACATAGTAAAATTACCGAAAATATGTCACGGACCCCCTGGAAAGCTCATATATCCCTCCCCCCGAAAAAATTTCTGGATCCGCGCATGTCTGTTGTTTTATCAAATGGATAAACTGATGATTTAGGTGCTATTCTCATAACCATTGGAAGCTTGCAGAATTGCAAACTTTTGTTTGTTTACCTGTTTGTTTGTTTGGGTTTTGGGGGGTATTTTTTTTGGGGGGGGGGGGGAGGGGTGGAGGATTGGTGGGTTGGTGTAAAGGTGCAGGACGCACAGGGCTATAGATTTGGGATTAGTCAGGGGAGGATTTAAGAAAAATCAACGAAGTCTGAAATGTTGTCCAGTCCTTTTCCTCAAACAGCTGTAAGGGTTTGTTCGATGTGAATTTGAAGTGTAAGTGCAGATTGAGAGCTTCGGAATTTTGGCAGGATGAGAGAGTACCTTTTGGTAACAGTACCTTAAAACTTGAAAAAAGAGAAAACACTTCCATGTGTCCCCTGACATCAACATGTATAACCTTATATCTGTCAGAAAAGCTCTCTCTCTCTCTCTTTCTCTCTCTCTCTCTCCAATGTGTTTTCGCTGTGATAAAATTTCAAAGCTACTTCAACCTTAAAAACGAGGTCATTATAAATTATAAAAGTCACAAATCCACAATGGGATTAAAGACATAAGAGCTGGCTTTAATACAAGATTAGCAACGCTACAAAGCAAATCTAACAATTGAAACATTTTCTTCTATTTTTCTCCAATATGACTATCGGATTTAAGGAAACCAGATTAGAGTAGGAGAGAATCGTGTTGTATAGTGCAAAGATATTTGAAATGATTTCAATACAGCTTTGTCCTACTAGAGAAACAATGCCCGGCCACTTTACCATGATCAAAGGTAGAAAGCGACTTATCTCGGACCCCAGGGGACAAAGTGAAATTTGTAGATTACAGTTTCTCATTGCTTCGAGGGTTTTTTTTTTTCCAAAATATATCGATTCCAAGAAAAGAGGGATTGTATCTAACTGTGCATAGCTTTAAGATGAAGATTTCCTGTAGAACATTGAGTTAATGTCCGAGTAAAGTGAATTGAATATACATTGTACTGTTAAGTCAAAGAACAAAATATGTTTCATGGCGCCTAATATTTGGAAAAAGGTTTGGGTAGATTTGTGGTTCAAATATCTACTAAAACATTATTAAATTTATTTCAAAAGAGGTTTGATTTTCACTTTACTTCCAGGAAATTGATCATAAAGTCCTAAATTGATAATTACTACAAGGTTTCTGTGAAAAAGTTTCAATGCTTAATTAGTGATGGATTGTTTATCAAATAACGGTACCAATACGTTTAATTAAGCTCTAATTGGAGTCTTACTAAAATATTTGCATTCAATCAACATACTTGTTTCCTGAAAAGTACTGTGTTTATTTAAATTTTGAATTCTCGCTGGTGGGTGACGTCACATTCGTCCTACAATAAACAAAATTATATATAAATGTAATTAAACTCACGTGTAAACGCAATTATATACCCCTTTTTTAAAGCATGTAAAATAAAGTAAACAAAGACGCAGTTTGACTTTTTTAAGCCATCGCTGGATTTTAATTTATTTATTGATTTTAACGGTTAAACGGTTTGTTTTGCAATAAAGTGTAACATCCTATCGTTATTACGTGTGTGTGCTATAAGTCTACCACGTTTAAATAAATATGTATTGACACATATATATAAATATATAAACGTTTAATTATACGTTCGATATGTGTACAAGATTTAAAAGTCTTGACTACTTTCTCAGACTACACGCATAACCATTATCCCCAATTACAGGAAGTTAAATTCATAGATTAGTGTCATATTTTATTTTATTCCAAACAGACGATTCTAGACATAATACATGTAGTAATCTACAATTATTACACAACAAAATGAAGGAAACCTCACATGTGTATATTAATGAAATAAAAAAACAAAATGATATTCATTTAATTGTATTTGGGGATCAACTTCCAGTCCAGGTATCCGATAATCTAGTCAAAAACACGGTGTGGGGGTCTTTTTTTCCAGAAAATAGCGTTGTTTCATTAGGAAACTTGATGAAATATGCTTCCCGGTCTAGAATTCCCATTCTTCACATCTGCAGAAACGTGATCTGTCTCTTATGTTCTTTCAAACGCATGAAGTATTTATAAGTAAATAATCATTATAATTCTAGATTTTTTTATAACTGTGGTAAAATGGTGTTGAGATCTAAATAAATGAATGAATATGAAAACGATGGTTGCTTAGCTCGGGTATGGATGGATTCCATGATGTGTTGAATACGTGCAATTAAGATCTTCCTCAGTTTTCATTTTTTTATATCGATTTTCCACCTAACCACAGCATCCGTATTGATGTTCATTATTAAATTACAAATACATGCACACCTATATACAGGTATATGCATTTTGCCCAAGGAAACTTCATCAATATCCATGGAAACATACATGTTTGTCACTCTCTCTGGGGAAAACAACTGACGACAAGTCTAAATAAGATCAATATATATATATATATATATATATATATATATATATATACACACACACATTGACCCATGCTGTCTTCCGGTTTTTTTCTTGACCTTCGAAGGTGAGAGACCAGACAGTTTTGTTTCTTTTAATTTTTGCTATTAATACAGTAAGAGAGGCACATCAAAATACAGACATATCTGGTTTATATGCCAGTATGAGGATACAGTAACGTCTTCCTAAAATTCAATATATCATAGAACATTATTTCTCATTTACAAAAACTAATGGAGAGATAGAAAGAGAGAGAGAAAGAGAGAGAGAGATGATCAGAAACAGAGAAACACGGCAATCTATGTAAGAAATGACACTGTTATATGTCATATTAAATTGTTGTCAGCACGTGTCTGCATTGTGGAACTCTATAAATAAGAGTCTGCACGGCAGCCAAACACAAAGAATACTGGGTAGGAACCATTGTCAGCACTACAGTAAAAATTGCCACAATCGGTATGCTGGCTTTTGAAGAATGTATTGCAATCCGGATATGCCCGTAGGAGATATCTAAGTTCAAAATAGGATTGGGTAGGCCATACACCGATATATTTGTAAGACATTTGTAAGCTTTCATTGTCTTGCTTTCAGACATCATTCATTGCTGGACGATAGAGTCCGCGCAGTCGGAATGCTGTGGGTATTTTGGTATATCTATTTACACCAATTTCCGCATGCACCTTCTGTAGACACCTTAAAACCTTACTTATATTCAATGAAAATGAATACATAATTATGAATGTTCACCTCATAAGAACAGAGACAGGTCTTGTCACTGCTTGCTGGATAATTGAACCCAGGTCCACTTAAAAGATCAAAAGTCAAAGGTTGACAAAACAGCAGAGCTAGAAAGAACGCCATATATCTCACTCTTACACCCCCCCCTCCCCCTCCTCATATTATGCCACCTACTAATCGACGTAAATAGTTAACAAAACACAGAAAAAAACATGATATCTCTCACACTACTCCACAACTCCAAGTTTAAGGCCCTTTCTTGGCATCGCTATGGTGATGGTGTTTCAATATGGATGAAATAGTCTCAATGGGACACAAAACGACAAACAACACTTTGCATACACTAACTTAGTTGAAAGTTTGCATAGTCTTAGCTTGGAATTGTAGCAATGTAATCTTAAGATGAATACATAATATAGATTCAATATGGTCCTCTTAAAAAAATAAATAAATACATTTTTTGAAGTTTTGACATGGTCTTCATGTCGTTAATGGGCGTCTCCGTGTAATCCCCGGTGTTCTCAACAGGTGCCCGCTCAGAACAAACGACGGGGAACATTTGGATGTTTGTGATCAAGTGTTGGACAATCTGTAAGACGTAGGTAAAGTCGGAATTGTGTGAAAACAAGTACATCAGACCAGCCAGCATAAACTCGAGCGTCACTTTAATTGTAGTGTTTGAATACAGCTTCAACTGTTTGGAAGAAGAGGGAAAAACAAAGGGTTATTAAATCTCACTCTTTATCAAAGAAGCACTATGTATAGCGGGTCCTAAACATCGGAGCACGTAGGCCGGGGCAAACTGATATGAAAATCGGACCCAAGAAAGTGATTGTAAATATTCATTTTTTAGTGCTATGTCCGTTCACTTTTTATCATGATGAAATTACCTATTCCAAAAAATAAAGCTAATATATTGTCTCTGTGTGTCTTTTTGTGTATGAGCGCAATAATGCATGCCCTGGACTGCAATTCATGACTACGTTCAGTGGATTCTCTTTGATTCTTTAAATTAACTATTGCAAGCAGTTTCTTTAATTCTATTTAATTTGTTGATGTTTTACATTTAATTTGTTGATGTTTTACGTATTCACGTTGTGTTTACATATTCACGTTGTGAAATTGAAGGATATATAAAAATTATATTAGCTCAGTAAAATTGAAGGTTGTATCCTAAACTGAAAAACATGGGCTTGCAAGGGGGGAGGAGGGGGGTAGTCATAAGGTGAGAGAATACTTGTCGTACAATTGCATGTGCGTCTAATTGCCTGAACACAGAGTGTGGATTTCCACTGTCCCCCTTTATAATACAAGTGTCAATGCTTTTTGTTCTAACAGCTTCCAATACAACGATGTGTTCAAATTCAGTCATCGTGGCGGTCCTTTCTTGCACGCCACTGCACTCTAAAAGAAATCGCTAGCTCGATTCGCAGACTTTACATGAGAAGGGTGTATTATATCTTGGCTTTGCACAAAAGCGCCGTTAAAAGACGATTTAAAGTCTTTACATTCATAGTTTCAATTTTTTAACAAGTTTTTAAAAAGTTCATTTTAATTTTTTTTTTTAATGTGGCTCATTTCCAGCACGCACCCGTGACGTCATCAATCAATGGAAAAAAAAGAGCGAAACAGACGAGGACTTATACTCGCGCTATTTGAACGTAAATATACACGGGCGATTTAGTGTGTTTTAAACAGGTAGCAAGTCTCTCTGTCTCTCGTCGATATTTATATATACAGCGCCGGTAAAAGCCGTGTCATTAGAGCGAGCTAGAGCGCCGGAGAACATCGATAATATTTACAAGTGTTGTATCGTGAAATTCGCCGGTGATAGTTTAATTACGGCTAATTGGACATAAATGGAAATTAATTAGGATTCGTAACGGAACTTGTTGAGATTAGCAACGAATTCACACTAATTTTTTCCCTACCATTTTCTGTGAATTGAGTTACAGAGAAGGCACACAGGAATTCTGTGACGATATATTCCGGATGATTTAGTCCTTTTTGTGCTGGATATTAATGAAGTTTCTTCCCATTTGGATTCAGAGCTTGACGTGATTGTATTCCTGAAGTTAACGATGGGTTAAATTTGAGCGAAAATGGAGGCCTATGTTAAGAGAACGTACGCCCAGAAGAACCGTCCCGGTGGGGCCACCAACAAGTACCCGTTCTGGGACTACAGGTAAAGGAGGGGCCAAAACACCACCCACCATTCTCTCTCTCTCTCTCTCTCTCTCTCTCTCTCTCTCTCTCTCTCTCTCTCTCTCTCTCTCTGACAGAGACCATCTCTCTGTTTACCTGCGTACTATTCTCGATATGAGGTGATTTTTTTTTTTACATGCAATCAAATTATAACAATGGAAGGAGAAAATCTATCTGTCCAGTAATTTTTTGCCGGTTGTCTGGATCTGTGTGTTGTTATAACTGTCAATTTCTCTGAGTCTGTTTTCCTTCATATTTACCCAGGTAAAATACAAATGTGTACACTTCTTGTTCAAACTTCTTTAGGAGAGAAAGATAGAGAGAGGGGAAAATCGAAGTCTTTATACTACAAAATACATTTTATATTATGGCCTACTTTGGGCCAAGAAGGAATATTGACATAATTTATTAAAGTCCTAGTGTCTGGGATAAGCACTGCCCACCGTATCAATATGTTTATTTTCTGCTCAATAAATAGGTATATGTACACCTATAGAACTCAATTTCTATCCAATTCAAAGTCATTTATAAAATAAATATACAGAGTTAAACGACAGTGGTCCATCAGTGAATATCGCAAGGTGTATGTATGTAGAGACATTTGTTTGTAAGCTCAGTGCGATATCTAGGGAACCCCCGAATGAACAGCGAAATCCCAGTGGATTAAACATTAAATGCCCTTCTTACAACGAATTGGCATTCTATTTTCCATCGCTGTTCAGTTGGATTTTAATGCTAATGTAATTAGAAATTTATGCCGATTTTTTATTGCATGCTTGCACTATATATGTACACCTTACAATCCCGTTTTCATAAGACCGTTTCGTATGACGCTTGTTTGAAAGATTAATGTCTTAATCGACAAAAACATATTGGCTTCAGGACTAAATTCTGTAAGATTATATAGCTGTTAGACAAATATATAAAAAGACCGACATTTTGAGTTGCCGTGCATTAATTACTTTAATGTATATATACAAACCACTTCTTGACTGAATATTGATTACTGATAATAAATTCACGAATTTCATCGATTTCTTGGTACATTTTATCAACAGGTCGCAAAAATATAATTTCCCGTTTATTTACCCACGCTGGGTGGGATTTTTGTTTCTTTTTCTCTCTCCCCTTGGATCTATTAATCTAATAACTTAACAATTGCAAGTTTATCTAACGCTTCAAATCAGACATGGGAGGAGAGAGAAAAAAAAATCAAAAATATTATTCTTTCATGTAAGAGAAAACATGACAGGTTTCTAAATAAATTCTCTTGAGGGCGAAAAGAAGCAACAAAGCAATTTTCCGATCGAAACAGATTTCCTTAGAGGCGAGAAACATCAAATCTGTTGAGCGCCACAATTGACTTTCCCTTCCTTTACTCCGCAGCCTTTGTGTTTAATTGCATCTTCCCCGCCCACCCGGCAAAACCCTGTCGCCAGCACGGTCCAGGCCCAGGTTTTACTGTCCATTGACCTCATTTCACCGGACCCTCCCTCGCCATTGGGGGGTTTTATGCTCTATGGTATTGTTATCGATAGCAAGTGGTCTGGAAAAATTGGAAAGATATACAAGAATCTATTCATGCGAAAAATATACAATGTATATACTTATTTGGGTCTGTTTTACTTATCTATTTGGTGCACACAAACTACACAGGGCTGGAGTCACAGATATGCCGTTGGGAGTCACTAGTATACCAACGGTGTTGAAACAACATTGTGTAAATTGGGTATGCATGCTGAGCGAGCAAATCTTTGAAGTTGTCGACTTAACATCAATAAACATTAAGACGCCTTTCTCTTTCCGTTTCCTTGCGTTGCTTCGCCCATTGCGCGTGCGAGTCGGACAGGTAAACAACATTGCACGTGCATTGGAGCCGACAGGTAAATATGGTACATGTAATCGACCATCGGTTTTTATTCGAAAGCAGCACTATGCGCCTAATTGCATTTGTGTTCCCGAAAATTGCTTTTCTCTGTATAATATGTATTCAGCGAACTATCGGCTCGCTCTATTGATAAGAAAATCGGACAGCGAGCAAATGCATAGAGACATCTGCAGGAATTGCTAATTAGTCATTAGTAAGGAGTTGTCATTAATAATTCATCTCCAAACCGTAAAAGGTCGAGATCTCAATATGTAACACCCGATAAGCCTATAACGATGCGCAAGAGAGACCCACATAACTGAATTATGTATTGTCTATCAGAACTTCTATTAAATGGCCCTCTAAAATTTGTTCCCATTGCACATTGCAATTAGAATTTTTATTAATTTGCTATTTATTTTTAATGCATTTAAGATTGATTGGAAAAACTGGTAGAGAGAGAGAGAGAGAGAGAGAGAGAGAGAGAGAGAGAGAGAGAGAGAGAGAGAATATCTATCTCCACCTATATTTGTTCTTTTAACGACGTATAAATTGAATCAACTCGTCAGTCGAGTGTTTTTTGGAGATGCTATCAAAAGATAATTTAATCTGAAGGGCTCACTAGTCAAACAGAAACTTCCGTTGGCGCAGAGATTGTAGAAATAATAAGGTCATCCGATGCCAGGTACAAATTACCGTCAAGTGGTCTTGAATTTTTGTTGGTCATGTAATCAAAGCTTGGGTTTGCGGGTCCTCTTTCTTAGGAGACATGGGGGGTAGGGGTTGTTGTTTGCTCGATATGGCGACTTTTTGTGGTCTCTTGTTACTTATAAATCACTGTATGAAAACGGTCAATATATTACACCATTTGATGTGGTTCTATTATTGACACAGTGGTCAAAAGATCTGTAAATTGTGTTATTTCTGTACTGGGTATTGGCTATTGAGAGACACGGCATTTGGTTAATAAGTTACAAAAACAGGAAAAGAGCAGATATAGAGCGGCCTTTTGAAGGGTGAGTTTATGTCAGAAAGACTCTAAATCAACAAAACACGGAGAGTTTATTAATTACATCATATTTTGAAAGCCTTACTCTTTTTCCTGATTCTTTCCATTCCTTTCCATTAATACACCTTTACAATAAACTCATTGCTACACGTATACTTGTCCTGCAGGTTTCGAAATAGACTGATATTGATTTATGGGGAATAGCTTTGTGTAATAAGAGAGAAAAAGAGTTAATGAATGTTGGTAATGAATTTATGAGGGACAGAATTGCATTAAACTCTTATATACAAGGAATTCTACTGGCGAGTCTGTACGACGTTGCACCAATAGCCACAAAAAGCCATTTCCTGATCACTGTCTACACGTGTCACGTGTTGTCAACAAGGAATGTCGCTAAAACACAAATACACAAAACTCATTTAAGATAAGTCAATGCTAAGTTCTTACACAAAGTGTCTGTCCGTCCGTCCATCCGTCCGTCTCTCTCTCTCTCTCTCTCTCTCTCTCTCTCTCTCTCTCTCTCTCTCTCTCTCTCTCTCTCTCTAATACATCTACATACCGCGGAGGATTCCCAAAGTCCTCCCTCACTGATAAAAATTTATTTAATTTAAAGGTCAATCTTTTTTGTTTTTACACCTGCATGTCATCAACAATTCCACCTGTAACAAAGGTAGCAAGCCTTGTCTATATCCGCAAATACCTGCCTTGACAAATACCCCCTCTCCCCTAATCAAAATTCCCCTAACTGTGGTCTGTCAATATGAAATGGAGAATTCATCGAGTGAACTGCCAAAGATGCGACAATTGAATTTCAATTAATATCAATTAAAAATGCCTGCCGTTTTTGATGTATTTACTCAACCTTGGTTATTTCGGGGGGTACGTACACTGTCAGTGTGAGGTGACACTTGAGCAGACTCCATTTGTATCCAATACATAGCACTCGTGGATAAGAAAGTTTGTGTTACGTTATACACTCTCCAGGTATTCTCTTGGGAGGATTAACTGAAATATTTTGGAATTAGATCACGCGTTCCTGTTTTGATTGGGGAATGGACAGTGTTAGCTACTAGTACCTCCCGAAATCTGTCCGTGGGAGAAAGAGAATTTCAGAGAAAAAATCCTAAATATTTAATGTGGAAGAGCCGGGGCTTAAGATGTCCCAGAAAATTAATCAGATCGTATCACAATGAGAGAGAGAGAGAGAGAGAGAGAGAGAGAGAGAGAGAGAGAGAGAGAGAGAGAGAGAGAGAGAGAGAGAGAGAGAGAGAGAGAGAGAGAGAGAGAGAGAGAGAGAGAGAGAGAGAGTTGACTTTTGTTTGAATTTTTCTTTTCCGATTTAAAGCGTGGAAAATGTGTTTAGTCTGTTTTTAATAAAAATGCCAGGGGCTGCTTGTCTAAACAAGCTGTAGTGTATCATATATCATTTTTGTTTGAAATAACAGGTTTTTGTTGTGAATGCCTTTATATCGAACATTTTAAAAATTTTAATAACTCTGAAACGTGTCTTAAATAAAAAAAAAAAAAACAAACAAAATTAACTTTCAACCAGAATATTTCTTTATTTTATTACTACATAAACCACATCTTCTATACGACGGAGATTTTTTTTTCATCATGGAGCGCTTCCAAATTAAAAGTAAAAAGAAAACTTTTTTCCCAATGCACCTGAAGTGTTATTTTATTACATTGTATTGATGTTTTGCAATTGCAAACTGATGTAAATTTCAGCGAGGGCGTGGTTGACATGTTTAAGTAATTGGAACACCTTTTGTACAGGTGTCATAGCGTAATTATACAAGACCCAGCTCCCCGTCTATATCCCCTTTCTCTTTCTTTCTCCTTTCATTTATTACGTTCCTCCATCAATACATGATCATATTGACACCTCTAAGTATTAGCGAGCGCTTTCTTTTTACTGGATACATTAAAATGTCTCCGATAACCAAACCTCACGCAAAGAGAGCGAGGAGATAGGCTGTCTTAAAGTGGTCGGCTATTGTTTTGTTGAGTACCCCATCGTTCATTGTATTCTTTCAAAGAATCGCAGCAGGGTACATGAAAAACATGAATTTTACATACAGTATACATACATTAGTCCTATGCGTAATTAATTTTTCAGGAGAAAAGATAAGATGCATTATAGAAACAACGCTATTTAGACTGTTTTTCGTTAAGTAGAATAATTATTTGACATCTGTGTTTGACAGCTCGGCAATACACGAACATCGTGTAATAAAATCAAATATTACCAGCTAAACTCTTTTTAAAAAAAATTCTATCAATATTTTCCTCTCACTAGAATTGTTTTACTCATCCCTATATGCACATAATAAATGCCAAAAATACATCTCTCACCCAAACGAGGAAGAAACAACCATAAAAGAAAACTGTGTCGTCTATTTTCGTGACTATTTTTCGTAGACGATCTTATCTTAAATAAGAAAAGATCTAAAGAGAAGCAAATCAAAGATCAGATGGTTTTCTCCATTTACCCACACCGTTCTTCAAGGTTTAGTCGTATCGATATGTAACATTTGACTGGGTCGATAAAATACCTCCTCGGCGATTTTGATTCCTCTGATACTGGATGTAGACTACAGATTAGTTTAAACTTAATTAATGTGCACAGTTTATGTTATATCTGTAAAAAAAAAAAAAAAAGGTGGGGGCGAGGGGAGGAGAGCGAGAGAGAAGGGGACAGGGATTGCATGTACTGAAACATTATAAATCGATTATAGACCGTTTAGCAGACTTGATTGTATCTTTAAAGGTGAGATCTTAATAAGATATGTTAAAGATTTCCGGATATACAAAAATTGCATTTATTCCCTTTATACAAACATACAATGGTCCTTTAACATTTAAAATTCACTTCAAGTATAAAGAGTAAAATATTTACAAGTTCCGCCAATTATAGATAATGATTATACGGTGCGTGAAAATCGCTGCTGAGAAGGATATAAAATAATTATATGCTTCTGCATATTCAAAAGAAAGGCCAAAAATAAGATTTAAAATGACGATTAAACCGCAAAACCCTTCTCTCAATATCCAAGGAGGAATTCGAGAAATTCACTTGAAATGATAAAAAGTAGTTTTTGGTACGCTTGGAGGAAGTGGGCCAGGAACGATTAGAGGTCTGGTCAATGTTTGTACATGCGTCATTATCTCATCGAATAAACAAGCGCCGTAACAGCGTCGATTTTATCTCATAAAAATCCAAATGAATTTGAAATTAATACGACTTCATCGTAACCGGATCACAAAATTACTATCATTGTCAAAGATTTAAGAAAAATTGGGTTTGGAATTTAAAATTTTTAAAGATTCAAATACGGATCTGTTTACATATTTTTTCTTGTTTTTTCTTATTTTTGGTTGGGGTGGGGTATACACAGACCTCACACTGGGAGCCCTTTGTCTCGGTCTTTCGCTAAGCTACGGTCACCTGGCGAGGCCCCTAATTACACGGTGTCGGAGTGGACAGAGCAATCTTATAAGACATACTTATAAAGTGTAGGTTCTGATTAGCAATAGATTTTCACGGCGGGAAGCACGGCCGATCCACCGGGGTGATCCGCCATCAAGAGACTTCAGGAAATCGGATTGAGAGCGAGGAGTGTAATATCCATTGTCAGAGATATTAATTATCAAAACACAAGTACAAACATGTGCATTTTGTTCAAAACCTGAAAATAACAAACACGAAACAACTAGGCTGAGCTCCAAATCGGTGCGAGTCTACGGGAAATTGTTAGTAAGTTTTCAGTTGTTGTGCCGTCAAAATATGATTAATATGCTATTTGAACTCTTATGACATGTCAAAAATATCCATATGTGAAATACAACTGGCTACTTAATGCCAAAAAAATTGTTACTTTCATTGGGATTTGGTTAAGTTTGGTATTGTCAAAATGTCAATTGATTTTTAGACAGATAATATAGATTCAATTGCCGAGCAAAACAATTTTCAATTGTTAAAATATAACAGGTTTAGCTATAGTAGGATATTTTTTCAGTTCCACTCGAGCACGTTTATATACGTGCTCGAGCAATCGTTTATATACGAATGATAACTCCGCATTCAGTAATTCAAGGATCAAATTATTTGAATAATGGAAAATCAAAATAAATCTAGTATTTCAATCAATTAAAGAGAAATAAATGGACAACATATTTAAGAGCGTTTCCATGTTGGACAGTTTTATTTCTGTAATCGTAGCTGTCGGAAGTAAATGTACCTGTTAGCTGTTCGTTGATTCTGTGGATATAAAGACACGCGCTCCTCTGTGGGGCGTGGAAGGGTGACAAACGGCTGACAAGAGGTCTTTATTTATAGCCACAATGTCCGGTATTACAGATTCACCTAGTATATAAAGAGAATGCATTGGTTGGCCACATTGATAATAAATCTCGAAGTGCCGACTGTGATCCAAGTACGGTTGTCGTAGACTTTATACAGATAAATTAATAAACAGATCAATGAAAGAAAGTGTTAAATCGGATGAAACAGATTCAGCATCCAGACGACAATCTGTTCCCCTTTGACGATTAGATTTGCCGATGGAGACCTCTCATTATACAGGTATGGTCAGTGTGGGTAATTTATGGCATAGGGAATTAGCTGACGGTACTTCATCCCTTGCATGTTAATGAAATATTAATTGATATTTCGTTTTCGATGAAGCGATACGGCGATCCATTCTTTCGGCAAGGGAGATAATAGCGTCAGATGGTACTGACAAGGACGTTTCTCATGCGCTGATCCATACTGGATGAGCTTCCTGCATACAGAGCATTAATCCTACCGCTGGTAAACGATTCATTTCCTCTTCGAGGCCTGATGAATTGTGTCTGCCAATTTATTAGAGATCAGATACAAATGTATGGATTTATGGAACAATTTTTTGAAGGGGATTATTGCACCTGCCGCGACCATTGAAAAGAAAAACAAAAAGATCCAATAGGGCACCTTACGGTCACGCGCGCGATCTGTTGTCACGCGAATTGCCACGCGGAAACAGACTTGCTTTTTGCTGGAAACTAACCACAACAATGGTCTATATGCGATATACATAAAAGAGTCAATTTTCATGCAGCATCAATCTTGAACTAATGACGGCAGCACAAATTTGGAAAATTATTCGAGGCGAAAAGGGGGGGGGGGGGGAGGAGGTAGTTACGATAATATTATATAATTCTAGAGTAACATGTGGTGTCCTTTTGGAAATATGCGATATAATCATACTGACTGAAAATACTTGGTAGCTGATGGTTGTTATATAATGAATGTGCTTGCCATTTTTTAGCAGACAACGGGTTTCTTTTTTTTAAACCTCTTTGCATTTTCTAGCAGACGACAAGGTTCTTTGTTTTTACCCAGCATGCGCTAGTAATCTAGTCTCATCTAGTAACAATGATAGTTCGATCTCGTGCAAGTCGTTATTAAAGAATAACGATTCTCGTATAAAAACTAGTATTTCTGAGTAGGAAAAACAATACATTCATAAAAAAGCTTAAATCTATTTTGTTTGTTGAAGGCGTACGCCAACACTCTTTTCTAGAATGGTGATTTTTTACTTTGTTGTTTATTCCTAATACAATTAGACTGTGTGCAATTCTAGTGAAACTGAATGCCCCAGAGTGGGCTTAATGGAAGACACCTATGGAAACTCGTTCGTGGTGAATTAAAAAAATCTTTAAAAGAAATAGATCCCCATACTAAGAGAGTACTTCAGATTTTTTCATTGAAAAAATATACCATGACATGATTCGGGAGAGCCTCTCGACTTTTCCTTTTTTATTGTGATTGTTTTCCAAAGGATGCGTGAAAAACTCAATAATAGGTCTCTGAAGAACCCTCCAAGTTTCACAACTTGTCGGCGTGTCCATATTCCCTGTTTGAGGATTTACCCAGGCATTACTGTATATCAATGAAGTGCCTATTTGCCGATCTCTATACAGATGCTTGAAAACTTTTATTTTCTTTCAACAACACCTCATACTTATTTCATCTGAAGATCTTAACACCGAACTTTCTCCTATATTAGATTCCACCTTCATTTGGGAATTTTCAGTTTTTAAGATTTGCTTTCAAGTTGTATGTAAAGAAAAAGAGAAAAATAATCATCAACCAACTTTTAGAATTGAGTGGCGCGTTAAATGGTTGTTGGAGTCTGTTTTTTGATGTTTTAACACGTTCTGGTGTACAAAGTACACAATCCTAGTCCCCCTTCAAACAGTTCCCAATCGCTCGGGCTTGCACCCAGTACCCTTAAAATCTTCACTGTGGAGGAGTTTTAAGGTATCGAATTTTGAATTCAAATTTAAATCAAGTTTAAATATTAACCCTTTATTACTGATAATATCCTCACAAATAAACATATAATTTGCTCGTAGAAATAATATTTTCTTTTGGATCGTAGGGTTGTTCAAATACAGGTGGCCGTTTTTCTTCAAGAAGACTTTGAAAAAACAAAAAAAAACAAAATTTGAGTCTTGACTTTATTTTCTAGTTCTGTACAAAGATTCGACGCAGGTGGCTTAAACTGAACAGTATTGACCAGTTCCTTAGAAGTGCTCGGTGCCATTGTCAACCGACTTGCGGGGTTGTGGCTAACGTTGTCTTCATTTATCGAATTACTCGGAACTATGAGAAAAACAAACAGTGTATCGGCGAAGTTTTCTGTGAGAGAACTTAATGGAAAAAAGGGCGCAAAATATAAGAACAACTCCCGAATCAATTTGCCCCCCCCCCCCCCCCCCCGTCTCTCTCTCTCTCTCTCTCTCTCTCTCTCTCTCTCTCTCTCTCTCTCTCTCTCTCTCTCTCTCTCTCTCTGTTTTGGGGTTGTTGTTTTTTTTTCAATTTTTCTCACTTTAGATAAGATTTCACCAAACCTTACACGTGGAAAAATTCATCTGAAGAATGCATTTTATACAAATAACGCGAATAATAACTTTTGAGTGAATTAACATTAAGTTAAATATTGTAAGTGTGTGTGACCCGTGGCTGTTTTTATTGCTTTAACCGGTCCGATTGTTTCCTCGTTCATGATTTACAACTTGGCTGACGTCAAATCATCATATATAGCCATGAAGTGCTAGGTAGAGAGAGAGAGAGAGAGAGAGAGAGAGAGAGAGAGAGAGAGAGAGAGAGAGAGAGAGAGAGAGAGAGAGAGAGAGAGAGAGAGTATATTAATGACCTTAGCTGGTGTTGTTAACAAGTTTGTGCTCTGGACTGGTCAACTAAACAGTTTAATCCAAAGAGAAAACACTTTGGTCGTAAATAGGCTAGATTTAACGAATTTCAAACATTGCTTCATGTTTAATCTTAGAGTAGATCGAAGTCGCAGTCACAATGGACTTGCATTAACAGTAAGTCAACTCTTGGGGAATGGAATTTAAGAGAGTTTTTCAAAATATTTTTCTGTTGAGAAGAAAACCCTCAAATCACTAGAGTTTCTTTAGAATACATGTGGTTTTGTTGACTCATTGATGGAAGCTTAATGTATGCAACATTCTTGATATCATATTTACGGTAAGGTCGTGTTGTTCATTCTTTATTCTACAGTTTTTTGTGCCGAAGAATGAATGACTTTCATTGTCCGATTTTTTTTTACCAATATAAATCCTTACGTAATCTTGTCATTATTTATTCACTTCGAGCGACTTTTAATTTTATTCCAGAATTTGTCAAAAATAATGTGAATTCCCTCTTGTTCTTAGCAGGTAATCTGTCGAGGAAATGTCGGTACATTTAGTGCAGGTCGGTTCTCAAAGTCCGAGATTTACAAAGTCTGACAATAGGGCATTATCATGTCTCCGATTTATTAATGCGTCGCTGTTAATTCATCTTTTGTCCTTGCATTACCATCTGCGTTTCCGTTTTAATCCAAACGGCATCATTCGGATATTATAGAAAAGCTGTTCTGGCCATTTAGAGCTATCTTATGGATCACGGAAACTCTTTTTTGTAGGATATTCATGTTAACATCTTGATTGAATAAATCACAGTCGTGCTGATGCCGCAGTGATAATCATTATTACTTATCCCCCGATGTAATCGAACTGTGTCTGCAATATAGGCAAAGTCTACACGACGAAAACAGGGGGATTCCATTGTTTGTGAAAAACGATACCTATAAAACACAAGACTGAAATCTCGATATCCATGTAAAGAATAATGAATTATAAACGAAACATTGCACGCATTGTGGATTCTGATTTGAGACTGCCTTTTTTAAACTGATAAGGCTTCAATCGCGGAGGGCATTTCAATACTAGCAGCAGTGTTTTAATTGATAAACGTTCAATGATTGTGATTTCATAAACGCACCCTGTGTGGTGGTATGATAAGATTATACAAAGTAGAAGCACAACTCGCTATTGTCTGCCCTTTTAGAGTACGTCTGTTTACTCCATGCATGCGGCAATCCTCGGCAGATTTTGGTATCAAGTTGGGTAACCGTCCGAGGCTTGCCGAATGCTGTTTACCCTTATTGTTTTTTTTTTCCGCTAGGAGTCTCGCTCTAGTCTATTTAGACCTAATGCGACTTCATTGTTATATCTTTGCAACTGGCGACTTCATGCTGTATTTCCCTGACAAAAGAATTTGGCACCGTATATTTGGATTCTTCATTTAAATGGAAATAATATACAAAGTAAATTGTTATTGATTAGTTTGTTCGATCTAAAACGGGAAATAAATAACATTAAAAAAAAACCCTAGTCGTTTCAGAATTGAACAACTGCAATAAACCTAGTTTCAAAAATTGGTTGCATAATATTTCACGATATTTTATATATGTCTAGCCTAAGGCTTGAATATAGCTACAACTGCATGTATTGAATCCACCCTGAGCGATTAATCTCTCAGAAAAAACGGTGCATACAGGATTAAACTGAGAGGAGTGAAAACTACAAAACAAGCCGTGATCTGAAACTAAATATCTTTTAATTATAATAGAGTTATTAAATTAATCCGAGTAATGCGGGCCCTTCCTAATGCCGCGGAATCAGCCCTTAATCCCTGTTCTTGGCAGGAGGTCGCAATATGACAAAACTTGCACTGAAAAAGGACAACACTTTTTGCATGTCGACAAAGGGAGACTACTCACTCGGTTAAACCTCCTTTTATCGTCTGTATGCATTGGATACTCCCTACTCTTTTTGAAACTAATATTTCTAGAAGAATGATTTGAGAAATTAAACTGGGAGGTACAAATGATATTTTTGTATCATCATTGGCACTCTTGTTTGACTAGTTTCTAAAGATAGATTGGCGCAAATATATGCTGCATCATTCTTCCAAATTTACATGTATTCCTAATTTGTTTATTTTGAGCATAGAAATCTACAGGAAAAATAGTATGAAGTTTATTACAATAGGAAATGATCCCTTTTTTCATCGGATTATAAACTGAGATTTTTATAATCGCCTTTCCCTCTTGTGTTAAGGAGTTTTTCATTTATAACTCTCAATATCTAAATTATGAACACCTCGCTCTTGAATAACAAATTAATACCTCTTGAAGATTTTTCATTTCATTTTCATTCTCTTTTATTACCCACTCGAAGTTTCTGAGTTCAAAATCATTTGGGTTTCATTTACGACCAGCGCGCGTGACCACTTTACAGGGCTTTCTCTCCCCCGAACAATGAGATGCTTCTAAGATATCGTCTGCTTCGATCCTACTAAAGGAAGCGCCTAGTTAAAGAAAAAAAAATCCAAAACATCATCGAAGCAAAACCCTTATTTTTATGATTTTAATGGCCCTTTTGCATGACACTGGCGTTTTTTCAATGATAGGTTAACTATTGAACCATCATGCATTTCTCGGCAGAAATGTCATTGAGAAGGTCGCAAACTGTTGGACATTAACACAATTATAGCTATTCAATTGATTTGCACCGATCCATTGTCTGTTTAATCATTAGAGATATGGTGGATGAAAGATAAAAAAAATGTTTGTTTTGTCGTCAATTAAGATTTTTGATATTGAAGACTCTCTCTCTCTTCTCTCTCTCTCTCTCTCTCTCTCTCTCTCTCTCTCTCTCTCTCTCTCTCTCTCTCTCTCTCTCTCTCTCTCTCTCTCTCTCTCTCTCTCTCTCAGCAATACACATATGATAATGCATAAATACTTGAAACTGGTATGTACTGCATGATGACACTATCATTTCGATTTAAAAAAAAAAATTAAATATATTTTCTTACTCTTGCAGATCTCGAAGAGGAAGCCTCTCAACATCCGCTTCTAATTCTTCCAACGATGGTAAGTGTGATGTCACTTCCTGTCTTTATTTTATAAATCGTCTGCAGATCTTTCTTTAGGCGGTTTATTATAATGATATCCCTTTTTGCATCTGTTAACCCATAAAAAATACCATGACTTTTTAACAAGCAGGAAAGCTATTTTGTCGTAGAGTACAATGCATAAATCTTGATGTGCAACTCAGATTATCTAGCTTGATTAAAAGTTTAATGATTAAAAACTTGTATTATCATTTTTTGTAACAAAAAAATTGAAAAATATTTCAAGCTGAAGAATCAGTTTGGATAGATTGGGATCCCAACAACTTAAATCTGTGTATGGTGGTCGTAGTTCCCGCGGGCTTCTGGCAATGCCAATAGCCATACCTGCTGTTTAGAATGCGAATCCATTCATTTCGTATTTTTTTTTAATTCTTTAGAAAATCAAAATTCACCAGTTAGTCGTAGCCAATTAAGCATTTTTGCATCTTTGTTAGGCAAGATAATGAGGGCTTTTTGTCAGGATAGAGTTCGTCAAGCAAAGATAATACCGCAGGGGAAAATGGCCATGTTGTACTTTTTGATGACTCATCATATTATATGAGTTACCAATATTCATACTCGTTATGATATGAATATAATACTAGGAGGCAGCTAAAACAGCAATAAACGTTATGGTGTATGGTAAAACATTGTAATAACCATGATTACTAAGTGATGAATTCGACCACACGGTCAAAATGTATTGTGTAGGATGCATTTTCGATCGGAAAATGACTTAAAGAATCATTTCTCTTTAATGGCTAAGCATGAGGGAAAATTACTTCATAAATATTAAAACATGCAGTAAAATCTCTAAACATTGAGTATTGCCACAATGTCTATTCAAATTTAATATCAATTATCTTTTTCTTCGTCCTTTGTGATGGTGCCCAGTGCGATCTCTTTATTGCTAGGATCCACGCCATTGAACTCCAATAAAACAGGGGGGTTGAATGCATAGCCCAGAAAACTCGATACATTGAATTGCATTCAAAAGGGAAGAATTGAACAAGGGAAGAATTGAACAAGAACTCTTTTTCTGTCGTGTTTCCATTTCTAAAACTTAAACAGAGTCCGTTCAAGAAAAACCCACAAATCAGTGAACCGCGTAGTTAAAATCCCAAATGTGAAAGAAAAAGATAATTTGCTTTGCAATGTCTAATTGTATTGAAAATTGTTCTTTTTTGTATCGGCTTTGTAAACTAGCTTAAAGAACAAAAAAATTGTTTTCTTGAGAGATGTAAAAAATCTTTGGTGCTCAAGGTCAACCTGTGTGAAATTGCCGGCGTGCCACTTGTAGTAACACCCAGCTGTGATCCCGAGTCTACAAGTGCCCTCAATGCTTGGAATTTAAAAAAAAAGTAATTCCCTCCTAACGTTTTCGTGCATGTCAGTAGCAAAATTCTTCTTTAAAAAGAGCGTAGAAGAAGTCTCGACAGAGCTCTGTAGACAGGTGATATGTTGATGTGTCCCTCTCACTGCAGACACAAGTCAAACAGATCCTACTGGAGAGCAACGCGGGCTCACTGTGGAATTACAGGGCTACCGGAACATGTGGTTTTTTGGGAATTTTGTTTATCTTTGGCTAGCGTCTAATTTGTTGAACTTGTGGATTGATATGTGTAAGCTCTTTTTTTGGGGGGTGAACACCAGTTGAATAACAATACATAGATTCTGGTAAAGGATCGTGGTACCAAAGTATTTATTGTGTTTGGACGTGCATGAATACTTATAAACGTAAGACATGCAATCTCTATGTACACTAATGTTTTTATAATTCTTTTACAGGAAGTAGCATATCCTCCATTGGATCTATGAGATCGGAAGCGGAAGGGGAAAACATCAGTTTGTCCGGAAATTCCGACATTGATTCTATCATGCTCAGCGACCCCTACCGGTTAACGGTGCACTTCCTGGCGGATTCTCACGAGGTGTACCCGATGATGGACATGTATCAGCCGGTCATAGACTGGGTGGACCCCGATCTCCATATTTTCAAAGTGTCGGAGAGGATAAATGTGTCCGAGCAGCGAGCAGACGACTTTACTTACTCAGAATCCAGCATCCCCAGTACTGCTGTCATGATATTCCTACACGAGGAGGGGATGTTGGGTTGTGAGAGAATTCAAACAGCCAAAATCCACTTCGAGAAGTCGCCGTGGAAATTCCACCATTCTGAACAAGTGTCCCGGGGACGGGTAAATCCGTACCCATACAACAGCCAAGACTTCTTTTACACGTCGGAAGATCTTCCGCTGTGGGCTGTTCGACAGGTGCATTATGGGAAAGAGCATATTCGGTTAGTGATATTTGCTGGTGAAGAGAACTGGGATGATATGGTACACTTCTATAAACTTATAATTGGCACAGATCCAGAATTATTACGAGACGACTTTTGTTTATTTACGGTGCATACTCATACACACTATGATATCCAGTTTGCTTTGAAGAGACTGCAGAGAGGAATCAAACCGAGGCCTCTCGAATGTGTGAAATTGCAATTCCGAGTGACGGACGTCGGACACATCGTGCCCCTGTTCCCCAACGTTTGTAAGCCGTTATCAGACACGCGCTGGGAGACGAAGGACCACGACGGAAACACGATAGTCCTGGAAGTCACGGGCTGCCTCTTGCCATCAGCCAACAAGTCGCTGGAAAATAGCGTCACTCGGAAAAGATCGGACCGCTCCGACGCCTCCGACAGGTCACGTGGTTCCAGTCGGGCGTCGTCGGAAACGACATCAAGTCACTCGGGGAAAACAATAGAAATGTCCGGATTTTACGTGTGAGAGTGCTTACCTCATGATGTCTGTGATAGTGTGTGAATGCTACATCTGGTCACGTGACTTATGGTGTTCGTGTGCGTATCTGTGTAAATCTGTGTTGTTTGACAATGAGGACACATACATACATTTGAAGTGCAATACTTTCAATAGCTGCCCACAAGATGAATTCATTTACATAGGAAGAACCAATATATCTTCTTATACCAATTTTCAGAGTATCAATACTACATTATAGTCAAGTACATGTATGCTTAAATTGTGACAACGAGATCTTATTTAATTCAACTTTTGATAATTCTTTCTTTAACATATGAAATGCCTGCTTACAATGTTTAAAAGTCATCAACTGCCATTCTCAATACATTCAACTGTCAGATTTAAATGATCTTCGCCGTACCCTTGTTATGATCAGTCCTCTGTAAGATGTTGTTTGATTGGTTGTCATTGTATATTGTGTGTCCGAATTTCCTCGGAGAAGAATGGATTGGTATGATTCATAATTACATTCAGTGATTTTAAACGATCGTTAACAATGTTCAGTATATATTGTCGCGAGGAAATACCTTCTATTTAATGCAGTTCTGCTATATCAATTCACGTAAAGACTTAATTATTATCTATGTTAATTCACAGTAAAGAACTTGTTAATTACAGATGTCACGATAGTATGATTATATTCCCAGACACAATTACACAAAATTGCTTTCAAAGGCGATTTAATAAGTTAATATTGTAATTGACTTCATTTCACAAATGAAAAAAATATAATTAGGCTACTTTAATACTTTTAATATATTTCAAATAATTATACAAAAACTCAAGAGAATGAAATATACTTGTAGATGTATACTGTACGGCACCAGCATTATGATGTGAACGATCTAATGTCTGATATTGTGTATTGCTATGTTTACCATTAAATTAATTTGAAATATATTCCGTGTTACGTTGTTGTGCATATGTCATCAATATACGCGTGTAATGTCAGTTGCAATCTATCACCAGATGGCGTTATACGGGGTAAAGTTGCAACGCGTAAAAATATGATTTTGAAATTAAACGACATAAACAAGAATACCGTTTATGATGCTCAGCGTGTCGGACACATTATTATAGTATAGTCCCTTGCCTAGCCTTGAGTAGTCTTGCTTTCTCCCAGACTCTCGCTCTCGAGACTTGACTCTGCGAGAGTCTCTCGCGTCTGGCACGAGTCAAGTCTCGAAAGCGAGAGTCTGGGTGAAGCGAGGCTAAGCCTTTAATGCACTTTGGATCCATTTCTTTTCATCTTTATACAAAAAACACCAGATCTCGCACAATTTCCTGTTAGATTTTTATCTCAAACATCAAAGTGAATAAGATTTCATTTCACTTTACACCTTCTGATTCAGCGTATTGCTTAGATTTATTTTTTAAAAAAAAGTTCTTTTATCACTTTTCTGCATCAAATGACTTTGTTAAACTGTTAATTATATATAAAATTAGTGAGTTGTGCAATTTTCATTCAACCCATGACGTAATTTTTACAAGCCACAGTAGCAGGGCACTGACCAAAATAGAGGACACATTTTTTTTTACATGTAACTACATGCATGTAGTGTCGAATGGTCGAACACGCAAAATTCAAATAAATATTAAATCCTTCACAGACGAGTCTGATGTGGATGATTAACGTACTGTGTAGTCATTGACTGTTGCTTGGCACTGGAATCTTCACTTACCCACATCATGGCTAATTAATGACAAATATCTTCGTGCAGCGGGATTCACCGATGTTCTGGAATCATGGATGAAGATACATGTACAGTGTATGCAGTAATAGGTTTGCGTGGTATGAACTTTCTACCACAAGTCAAGTAATTAAGAGATACCAACAGTACTGTTGTTAATTAATCTGGTTAAAATTTATATCAACAAAAATAAGCAAATCAATGTGTTTACCCGTGTAAATATCACCTTTATAGTGCCCTTTCTGATATAATGTATTGTAACAAATAAAATATACACCATTTAAACTCATTTGTTAGAATAAAATATATCTGAGAGGACAATGGTATGAGCTTTAGCCGAAACTTTGGACATGTCTTGCAAGTAAGTCCATATATTTGTATGGATCCATCTAGTGTTTTCTGCTGTAGTTCAAGAATTTTATTTAAGATATATGAAAACTGTATAATTTTTTATAATTTGTCGAATTTTTTTTCCTGACCGAAGAGCTACAGTTCTGCAACATGTTACTGTGGAATCATTTGATTTCTTGTCGGCCAAATTTCGTGGATTGTGAGTTTTTTGCTTATTCGTGGGGATGTAATTTCGTGGATGCGTCGGTAATTAAACTAAATCTTTTATAATTAGTTTTCGTTGAGGTTGTAAATTCGTGGGTGAGGGGTGATGGCTACCCACGAATACCACGAAAATTGAGCCACCGCGAATTCTAATAATGATTTCACAGTACGTATTTTTTCTGCAATGACCCCAACTGTTATTCCCTGATGAAACACATTTAGCATTTTTTTTTTTTTTGCTTTTCAAATGCAAGTAGATGTAAATGCAGATGTCAATACAACAAGACACCTTCATCAATGCATGTATTTTCAACAACCATTTGCAACGGTCATGAACAGAATCATAGAGCACCACACATTTGGCGATTCCTTATGAACGCATTTTTAAATATGAAAGTTGTCTTCTCAAATCTTAAATTGTTCTTTTATAAATCGTTAAGTTGTTCGCTTTTTTTCAAATACAAAATATTGTTCCCAAAAAGAGTAAATTGAAATAAGTGATTTGAACGAAAGAATAACTTTTTAACATCCACAATAAAATTAACTCCATGTCTCCAAAGATTAAACACGATCGTTTAAATAGATATGTATAATATGTATGTATAATTCGTTTTCTTATATTCATGATCGCAATGCTTGGTATTTTTTACAACTGGCTGACTCATGTTTTTTTTTTTACCTGACTTATTACAGGCTAAGCCAGGTCAACTATTCACTATAAATTATCATCAGAGTTTAAAAGGAACAAAAATATCATAAAGCGTTAGATGACAGGGAATCATAAAACCTTTGTCACTCTCAACATTTCCGTCGACCATTTTTACCTCGCTTCTTTTCTTTAATACAGCCTACGCTGAAAGAACATCCAAGATTCAAACGCGATAACACTTTCCTCTTCTTGTTCAATTTAAATGAGGCCGTTAAGGTATGTTATCCTTTGATGGTAGGAGATAAAGTGACGAGTTTTTAACGTTTATCTCTAGATTGGTGTCGTCTGCGACAGCTGTCGTCAGCGCGCGCGTGTCACTCGAGAGATGAAAGGCGTTCTTTTCAAACATTTATTACCCGGTGTCAAATAAAATGCATGACAAATATTTGCACCTAATAATTACATGTATTGAATTGATAATTTTCATGACACTTTGAATTCAAATGTCCGAGGGTTTTTCACTATTCAATGCTTTCTTTGGTTGTTCATGCAGTTACAAAAGTTACGAACATGCAAAACAAGCCTGATTTTTTGCTGTAATGATCGCTTCCTTCTAAACTAGAATGAATCACCAGAGCTCTCTCTCTCTCTCTCTCTCTCTCTCTCTCTCTCTCTCTCTCTCTCTCTCTCTTAATTGTTGATAACTACATCATTATCATCATGCATCATCATCACAAAGACAAAAAAAAGGTACTTTTCGTCAGAAAGATAAGGAAATGTCCATGACAATTTTTTTTTAATACGACATTCTTTTGAAAAAATTCTTATCTTAAAAGTCTTTTTTCCTCTATCAGCATTCGTTATTTTAGGCGACGATGAGAATGCAAGTAATCACCATGACATACAGACTGCGCAACGTAAGGCTATTTAGCCACTATGTACACTATACACATGTACATTGACATGTACATGTATATCCGGGGGTGCAGCAAGAGGAATAACTCCCTTGTTTTCATTATTAGCTGAGAATCAAAAAGAAAAAAAAAACCATTTGCAACTGTGCCTAAAAACATCAGACAATGTGTCATATTCTAATCTCTTGGTTGCAAATGACAAAATGCTACATTAATATTTCTAAATAACACCATTTTATTACATTGTAATCTCTGAATAACACCAGACAATGTGTTATGTAATCTTTATTGTAATCTCTATATGACACTTAACAAGGTGTACATGTTATATTGCAATCTCTATGACACCAGACAATGTGTTATATTGTAATCTCTATATGACACCTAACAAGGTGTACATGTTATATATTACAATCTCTATGACACCAGACAATGTGTTATACATTGTAATATCTAAATTATCTAAATGATACCACACAATGTGGTGAATTAAAAATTAATGTCACATGACAACGTGTCGTATTGTAATCTCTATATTACAAGAGATGATTTTTCTGGGGGAATAAATCTTCATATTTCCCTCAACATCATGTAATAAATTGTTTATTATACCGAATAACAGGTAATACTTTAGAATACACCAGGTTCTTATCGTTTTTCAATTCTAGTAAAGCAATAACGTAGTGAATGTTTACCGGTTTCTTTCTATGTCAGTTTTCTGATATAAAAAGAATTAATCACCAAATTACATCGTATGCTCATCCTCGGGATTTTTGATAAGCATGTAATGAAGATTCGAAGAGGTGGGATATGATGAAAAATATGACGATGACAGGGAAATATGAAGTTTTATTGCCCTGACACGTGATTGTCTAGAACCAGTCAGATGTCGCGTTATATAGAATAATCATATTGAGGTATAATAATGTGGTTTATTTTTTGTTCATATCGAAAACAAAAGAAGTGTTATTCTTAAAAATGTGATAAATTATCTTCATAGATAAACGATTAAAAACTTGAAACAGTGAATTTACCAATCGTTTCTTTGTTTAGATAGAAAATTTAGCTTTCAAAAAATAAAATTACCAATATAAAATGACCATGTTGACATAAACGTTTTGGCTTTAAAGTTATCACAGTTATTAAACCATTATATGTGGTGACGCAACCTTTTTGTTAGATCTTTTTGAAATGTAAACACACGAGTTGCGTTTTTTTTCTTCTCGATTTAGAACCAAAAAACGTAAGAATAATCGAGCAAGCAACCAATATCTAGCCGTCGTTTTTTTCTGTAGGTCTGATATAGTAGATATTCTTTTGTCGCTTTACAAAATGATTATATATAAGTACGAGTTCATGAAATTGTTCTTTTACCTTACTAATTAAATTTTTCCTCTTTTGACATTCGGAATTTAAATGCTATCGGACATAAAATACACATTATAACAATCACAAGGGAATACATAATGGTGAGAGACAATCTGGTGTATGCTGTCTTTGAATTGTATGGCCCATATGTCAAACTCTCTGGACAATGGTCGGCAATGCATGTACCAAGAGGAATTACTCAAGTACCCTTTACAATACCCTTCGTGTTTTACAAATAATTCATTACTAGGATATTTATATATATAAGCACAAGATAACGTATCATATTACAATCATTAGATGGCACCGGTTACTACAGCATATTGTAATCTCTTAGTGGCACCCAACAATCCTCTAAACAGTGCGATCTCGTCCGTTTGTAAACACCAAAATCGACCCTTTAAAACAAATATATCAATGTAATAGCTAAAAGCTCCAAGCATGGTCTGTATGAAAACATTTAAAAAATATTTTAGTCTGGGAGACTTTTATTATAAGCATAATATCTATGAAATAAAATTGTACACTCAAGTGCGAAAATTCCGCCTTCGCTGTTACAGCTGTATAGAGACAAGCACACAAGATTGTGCGCTTTCTAAATCAAAGGCCTGAAGGGCCACAATGGCGTCGAGTTGAAGTTAATTTGAAGAGTAAAAACCTGAATATTTTTTTTAAATCCTTAAAACAAATTATGATTCTTTACTCTCTAAGTAATGTATTTACATTAACATGAGACCAACTTTTCTTATTGTTTTGCTGGAGATTAATTTTTATAAAAATTGAGTCGGGCGGTCAATTTAACAAAAATAAAATTTAATATGGATTTTATGCAGTCGACTAAAATAATAAAAATATCAAAATGAAGTGTGATTTTTTTTTTATTTTCAGAAATCATTTCAATTTGGTTATTGATAATTTATTTAGAAATTGGTATCAATTATAATTACTTTTTAAAAACAAATATAAAGACAAATACACTAGTCGACTACTTTCAAATAAATAAAAATTATGTTTTTATCACAAAATTAATTAAATCGTAATTCATTACAAATTGACTCACCTAATTCCTAAAAAGTTTTGAATGTTAGTTAAAAATCTTATGTTAGAAATATCTTATGACTAAAAAAAATGTGGATATTTTTTTCTCTATTCAAATAGAATTAATTAGTATTAAAGATATGATTGTATTTAATTCTATATATTGTATATTGCTGATAAAAACTCTGTCTCTTATTATCAATTTATTTTAAAATCATATGGGTCCAAATGACATGGACCGAAACGATCAGGAGTAGATATAAAAAAGCACCCATTCACATTGTTTACATTCACAAATTATAAGTGAAAGTAGTTGGTTAAAAATTACTTTTGATTGTAGATATACTAATCGCTCGATGTAGAAAGTTTTGTTTCTAAAAGTTCAAATATTTGTGCATTGTCAACATTCGATATGGATACAAAATAATCTGTTTTGCAGGCAAATATATTTCATAAACAAATTGTGTATGTATCGCATATGTCTCGGTGCAAGTGTATTCATCCTCTGAAACTCACACATGTATTTCACAATAAAATATGAACATTATCAAAGACATCGACTATTTTATATCTGCCAACTTGTTATATTGACGTAAAGTTCTGCTCTAAATTGAAGCATGTCATCTTTTATTCTTCAAACACATAAGAAAACTTTGCACTCATTTCCGCGGATTTATTGATAGCACGAGTTGTTCAGCTCCTTAAAATTTGGCAACTTCCGGCCATACGATCCCTAGATGGTTTCCGAGCTGTGCTCGACGCCATAAAAAATATGAGCTCACGCCTGTTCCAATTTCATGGATGTGAATGATTAATATAACCGTTTTCATTGACCATATTTACGACAACTTAATTAATTAAGCATAAACATTAATGCGCTCAAATAGAAAACAAGCTTTCAAAATGGGCCTGTGGCCTAAAACCTATGAGAAATCGATGTAAACAACATACCCCTGCTATATTAATCGAGACAAAGCCCAATTACAATGCAAGGAGGCAAAAAGTGAAATTGAAATTAAAAAACCTCGATGTTTGAAGAAATGGATGAGACAATGATATGAAGCTGACTTTTGTATTGGTTTTGTTTAGCTCCGTTCATTTCAATTTCGTTGGTTTGGTTTGGTTTAGATTTCATTTTGCACTTCACAGGTACAGTACCCTAAATTTTCCTACATTCTTCTGAATATCGCTTTTATTTTAAGACAATAACCATGTACTTTATATATGTTAGTGGGGACTACACACATTCAGCTGTCTTTCTCATTTTGTTTGAAGAGCTGACCTTCAGATAACGCACATGCTGTTTGCAAGCTGTTGAAACCTGTATCAATAGGTATACACAATTTCCACATTAATGAATTGTAACACTGTAGCTGTACTATTTTTTTTTAATGTCTTTGTACAGATAACAACAGATTTTACTCTTTCTCGGCTGGCTTCTGTTGTTTTGTTCCACGTAGACGACCAGTACGTCTGGCAGCAATAAGACCGACCTGTAACACACATAGACTACGTTAATACTCCCCGTCATAAATATTCATACACTTAATCAAAATCACTACTTCACAAATCAAAATCTGTTTGATACACTTCCTGGTCAAGTGTAAAGTCTATTCAAAAGAATTAACAATTTTTGTGACTGTCAACAGTCTATCAATTGTAATGTACTAGATACAATGATGCCATTTGCTGCACAATGATTAATAACTCTCTCCTCCCTTACCAACGTTGAAAAGTTAAATGCTAAAACTGGCTTTAAATGATGTCTACTGCTTAGACCATGATTTAAACTGATTGCTGACTATGGCCTTGACATTGATATATTCAACCTTGACCTACCTTTCTACCGGCTGACGTGTCTCTCCTGACCGTGGATGCTTTACCAATATGTTGATGGTTACCTCCTCCGTGGGGATGCTCAACAGGCTGGAATCAAAACCAGGAAAAACAGGATTAGTAACATTACTTCTGCACAATTTAACAGTCAAGACAATTTCTTCTCTTAAAAATGAAATTGCTTCCTCATTTTCTCAACAATCAAAAACTTTTTAAATGTTTATTGCTATTTAAAATTACATTTAAACAAAGTAATGCTTATGAAACATATTTCACCGTTTCAATGTTATTATCATTATTTAGACTACATGAAATAAATATTTCTGTTTGATCTCAAGTGTATTAGACACATTTCTCATTTTGTGCTACTTCTGATTTACATGTACATATATGACTTTGTACCAGAACATCATGTTCCATGAGATGGCATGTACATGTACATGGTCTTTGCCTTTACAAACACAAATGGAAAATGCTATTTGCACTGATTTGTTTATTAGCTAAGCTGTGAGATACTGTACTTACACTGCACTGATTTGTCTATTAACTAAGCTGTGAGATGCTGTACTTACACTGCACTGATTTGTCTATTAACTAATACTGCACTGATCTGTCTATTAACCAAGCTGTGAGATGCTGTACTTACACAGCACTGATTTGTCTATTAACTAACACTGCACTGATCTGTCTATTAACCAAGCTGTGAGATGCTGTACTTACACAGCACTGATTTGTCTATTAACTAACACTGCACTGATCTGTCTATTAACCAAGCTGTGAGATGCTGTACTTACACAGCACTGATTTGTCTATTAACTAATACTGCACTGATCTGCCTATTAACCAAGCTGTGAGATGCTGTACTTACACAGCACTGATTTGTCTATTAACTAACACTGCACTGATCTGTCTATTAACCAAGCTGTGAGATGCTGTACTTACACAGCACTGATTTGTCTATAAGCTAACACTGCACTGATCTGCCTATTAACCAAGCTGTGAGATGCTGTATTTACACTGCACTGATTTGTCTATAAGCTAACACTGCACTGATCTGCCTATTAACCAAGCTGTGAGATGCTGTACTTACACAGCACTGATTTGTCTATTAACTAACACTGCACTGATCTGTCTATTAACCAAGCTGTGAGATGCTGTACTTGCATTGCACTGAATTGTCTATTAACTAATACTGCACTAATTTGTCACTGCACTGATTTGTCTATTAACTAAGCTGTGAGATGCTGTACTTACACTGCACTGATTTGTCTATAAGCTAACACTGCACTGATCTGTCTATTAACCAAGTTGTGAGACGCTGTACTTACACTGCACTGATTTGTCTATTAGCTAAACTGCGAGATAATGTACTTACACTGCACTGATTTGTCTATTAACTATGCTGTGAGATGCTGTACTTACACTGCACTGATTTGTCTATTAACTAATACTGCACTGATTTGCCTATTAACTAGGCTGTGAGATGCTGTACTTACACTGCACTGATTTGTCTATAAGCTGTGAGATGCTGTACTTGCACTGCACTGATTTGTCTATTAGCTAAACTGCGAGATAATGTATTTGAATTGCACTGATTTGTCTATTAGCTGTGAGATGCTGTACTTACACTGCACTGATTTGTCTATTAGCTGTGAGATGCTGTACTTACGTTCATGGCTACTCCTCTGACTTTGGGCCAGCAGTTCCTCTTGGCCTTGTATTTGAAGTAAGCCCTGCCGGCCTTCAGCATGGGCTTGTCTATACGTCCACCCCCAGCAACAATACCTGGTCACAGAAATAAACAATACTGGTCATAGAAATACACAATACTATCAACAATACCTAGTCATATTATAATATAGAATACAAGAAGTAACATATTTTTTTTAAAGGAAAAAACGTGTAAAGGGCATGATGGATAAAATTGATGGAAATATAGTTAAAGATTTATCCTTTGCCATAATAAAGCTTATCATATCTACCATGTGTGATGAGATTAATACACTATTCAAGATTATATGGTTAAATACTAGGTCTATCATTATTTTGACATACATCAAGGGGTGCTTAATCCAGAATGATGAGCGTTTTTTTCTGGAAATCATACACTAGGTTAAAGTGTCATAAAGAAATTTGCCAACCCATAGGTCTATAACTATAGCCAGACAAGTTCGGATTACTGAGGCAATACCTACCAACCATGGCCCTGTTGGCAGAAGGGATGAGTTTCTTGGCCCCTGAGGGCAGCTTCACCCTCGACTTTCTGGTGTCTGGGTTGTGGGAGATGATGGTGGCATAATCTCCAGAGGCCCTGGCGATCTTGCCCCTGTCTCCCATTTTTTCCTCCAAGCAGCACACGATGGTACCCTCAGGCATGGTGCCAACAGGTAAAATGTTTCCAATCTGGAGGTTAGCTGTTGAAATCAGAATGGTATGAAATTTCATTCTGTTTCCTTAATATTAAGTCTATGAGAATTGATGATGTAGCTGTTAAAATTCAAAGGATATGAAAACAGATCAATTACTTTGATTTGTAAATATGTGCAGTTTTTGCTTCCTTTTCTTTTATCAAAGTGTAAAGTATCAATCCAATTAACAAGTACTGTAAACCAACTTTTATTCGCGTGCAAGAAGTTTTTGCGAGGTTCGCGAGAGCCTTGTCGTTGCAAATATTTCTCGCTGTGAACAAATTCTCAAATGTCTATTTGCATCCTAAATGCGAATCTCCAATAAATCATGAAATAAAGTCATTTAAGTTAATTTACAGTATTCAATTGTTCAGCAATGATTTTCATTAAATCAACCTTGAGGTCAGATTTGTTTGCTTCACATCAATGAATTTCAGGTCAAAGTGAAGAAATGTAAATCATCATTCCATATCCAAGCTAAAGAGAAGCCAGTAATCATATATTACCAGGAGAAGCCAGTAATCATATATTACCAGGAGGTCGTGTATACTGGTTTACCTACCTTTCTTTCCACAGTACAGGAACTGACCAGTGTACATTCCCTCAGAGGCAATGAAAGTTTCCGTGCGCAGGCGGAACCTGTATGGATCACGGAACACGACCTTTGCCAAAGGTGCTCCACGACCTGGGTCGTGAATAATGTCCTGTCACAAAGAATGCAACTTTTAAAGTATAAATCTTTGATTTTGTCTCAAGCATTTGATGAAAATGATAATCAATTCCAGGTTTGCTTAGGTTTGAAGTTGTTCACAAAATTGGTTATTTTCTTCCAGAATTGCAACAAAATATGTATTATAATTAAAAAAATGAACAAATAAGCAATAAAAATTCCTCTGGTCCATTTCGGCTTGTGTTGACCTACATTTCACAAGTGCTACCAAAATTTTACTAAATTAAATGTTTGAGCTTGTCTTCTTGGAGCATTAGGGGTGCAAAGATACGCTTGCCTCATGATATAATACAATACGTATCGTGATAGTTTGTTATTTTGTAAATGAAGAAAAATACACAATTCTACTTGGAATGAAAACATTTATAATTGAATGTTCAGTTAAAACTGCTTTTTTTTCAAAGAAATTCTTCTTATAAGAGCTTTTAACCATTTTGTTTCATTGTACTTTTGTACATTAGGCCTAAAAAAAAAAATATTGTGTGTGTTTAGGGTAACCCGACCTAACCTACAAAAATGCCCCGATCCTACCATTTTTAGATCTCTGTTTTTATCCGACTATGATTTTCATATTATTTCCATTAAAAACCCATTTTTAAATATGAAACAAACAAACATTCTTAGGATTTTATATTTGTATTTGTGCCCTCATGCAGAAAAAATATGATAAAATTAAAAAAAATCCCTACCTACCTAACCTAATTTTTTCATCAGTGTTACCCTAAACACACATTTTTTTTTTCTTAAGCCTAATCGATAATGCTTCCATATTTATGAGTTTTGTATTATCGGAAGTCGTGTTTTTAACATAGTTTTTAGCCGAATTGATTTAAAAAATCTGGATTGCGAATACTGTATCGTGAATTGCAATGAAGCATAATTTTACCACGATATACCCTCTCATGGTTAATCGCTGCACCCTTATGGAGCACATTGTTCATGCATATAACTTATAATCAAGATTATGTGAATTAACTCTTTCTGATTAATGCTACACTGCTCTTTTAAAATACAAATTGATAAAAGTTTCATGAAATGTGTATTTAAAGCACTGTATATTAACATTTTAATTATCTGCCACTAACTTTTCATTTTGCCATCAAAACAGCATGAACATAGTTATTGTGATGGAGTTAAACGATCTATTTAGGCACCTTGACTACTCCCTTGATGTATCCATGTCTCTCGGCAAAGTCCACAGCCCTGAGTGCTGCCTTCCCCTTCCTGTTCTTGGTGCGGGCCTTGAAGATACCTCCAGGACCCTTTCTCTGAGTTCTGATAACTCGGCCCATTTTTCTACAATACACAAATATTCTATTTTAGCATCCAAACATACATCTGGACTCAAAATATTTATTTCAATATACCAAACGGCAAAACAGCATTTATCATGCATTTTTGATGAATTTATAATGAATGGAACATATGTGGATCTAAGCTTCGATTTTTGTATACAGTGGTCACTGGACAGTTTAATCCAAGCTGGACAAGAGTTTGCTATATTTTTACACATCGCATCATAATGTTTTCTTGTTGGTACGTACGAGCAAAAATAATGACATGATCATTAAGAACACATTGTCCATTTAAATCAAACTCCTAATGACAACAGTGAAATCGATTCCTTTTACTACATGAATCACAAAATAAGCGTCTCTTTCTACATATTTAATTCCATTAATACAAAAAGTATGTAGCATGACGTGTGGTAGACACAAATGTTATTTGTTGCTTCAATGGAAAGAAAACAGTTGTCAATAGAGTTAGGACACTGTTATTTAAATTGATATAAAACTATTCTGGCTTAATTGTACACTCAGTTATGTAGAACATCTTATGCATGAATAATCATATGTCGAATATAAGTAAATGTAATGGAGGGATGGCTCATATTCATTAAGATATTGCCGGATTTACTATCATATACAACGTGAAACTCACTATCAATGGCTACCGATAGGAAAAGGAAGTACAGGGCAAAAATGTATTCCGATCCCGATCTGGTAAGACCAAGAAACGACAACTCTTGGTTAATTCAAAACATAGACATATAATATGTCTATGTTCAAAAGTAGAGAAATTTCGATATTAATCACAATTTACTTCGTTATTGCCAATTTTCCAGGTACTGATTAAAGTGTGGATGCTCATATCTATAGGGGTGGGGGTCAGAGACATAAATAACATTATTATTTATTGTTATTTATGTCTCTGGTGGGGGTGGAAGCCAACCCCTTAGAAAAATCAATCTTATTAAACGTGATTTTACATAGGCTCAACTAGACTCCCCCCACCCCTTCACCCCCCCTAAACATTGAAAGGCTCATTTAAAGGCATTTTTTTTTCCAATTTTAATCACGTAGCATCGGGGGGGGGGGGGGGGTCTTAAATTAAAATAAAGAGTAAATTGAAGTTAATCAATTAAAGGTATAATATACACCCCCACCCAACACATAGTTAGAATTTTACGATTTTGAAATTTAATAAAAATATCTATAATATGTAAACGGTGTGATCGTTGGACCGAGTGCAGCTAGATTCAACAGAGTGCAATTTGATTTTTTTGTAGAACAAAATTTATTTGAAACGCACACGGTAGGATCCGCCTATCTACTCATATCATATGCCAGAGTTAAACTAAACGCCGCGTGCTCAGTCTTCATTATGACGTCATCTTTCATACGTAAAACGTAAAAGTTTTGTCTTCGGAAATAGCCGAAGAAAAGTTCTTGATTCCGAGAATTTTTTCTTCTTATTTCAATGCTTGTAATTTTCCAAAGTTGATTTTTTCCTACTTTATTCAGTCTCTAAAAGATCGGTTTCTTGATGTTAATGATTTTATTTTCCATCTAATAATTTAATAAGACATACGTGAAACTAGTCGTATTTCTTATTAAAGCACTGTTAAAAGTTGTATAGTTTGCACAGTCAATTACTTTCATCTTAATTACTTTCAGTCAAACATTGGAAAGTTTTTGATCGAGTTTCGCCCGCCTCTCGCTGCGCTCGGTATAAATATGAATTCTGTTTGCTTACCCCCCCCCCCCTCCCCCAACACACACGGCGGATTAAGATTTCCATGATTTTGGGACATTGTTTTTTTTTTGTATATTTTTTGGATGCCCCCCCCTTTCAAAAACTAAAAAAAAGTACGTGTCTGCCACTAGCACTGATTTTTACATGTATTGATATTCATCGACTGGACCCCCCCCCCCCTTTCCCGAATTGCTGGATCCGCCTCTGAAGCTTGGTAAAAAAAAAAAAAGAGAGGCCGGTTTGCCGAGATGTGGTGATTTAATCGTGTATATTTCCAAATCGGTGCATATTCTATTTAAAACGGATAAAGAAAAAGAAAATAGGAACGCGTGCGATTCCATTTTAAGATAAATTTAACCTCGACATTTTAGGTGCCCCCGCACAAAGTGTCTCTTTCAACGCTTTTTAGATGCTCATGAATGCGTGCATTTTATTTCGAACGATTCGCATCCTTTTTTTTTATCCTTTTTATTTTTCAATTAATAATTGTTTTGTAAATTATAATTTTAATATCACATTTTATTGTTAAATTGTCCCATCCTAGATAAATTAGTTTAACTTTTTTCACTTTTTTTTGATCGGCTAGGCCTCTACCCTTTCCGAAAAAAAAAAGTATCACGTGATTAAATTCTGATATATAAGCAGACATCGCTCTCGCTGATTGGCTCTCCCAACACAGTTTTCTTGTGGAAGAAAGAGTGGACTTATAATGTCAAATGTTCATAATCAAAATGGTCAAGGTCTAGAGCAGCAGGTTAGTGATGTTAAACATATTCCTATGAAACGTTTTTTGACAGATTTTAACGTTATTTGAAGGTATTCAATGACACTAGAAACCCTTATACAATTTCATTCTTTCCCCGGCCAAAATCCAAGATGGCGGCGACCACTGTGAAATAACACGTTCTGTCTGAAATGTCCGCAGGAGGACATGGATAAGTGCGGAATAATCGAGCTATTTGTTTATTAATGCTCTTTTCGAAACACTAATGAAATAAATGTATTCTGATGGTAACCTCTGAAGAAAGCGAAATCAGCTGACCAAGAACAGTAACTCATTCGCACATATTGACTCAGATTGAGACATTAGTCACCCAAATGAAAAGTATCACAAAATTTTACTTCTTCTGAAAGATCCTATTTTCTCTAAAATAAAATTAACCAGATACAAATAATATGTTTTACAGTGCAACTGTTAGGGCGAGTGCAGCATTAATTGAATAGTAAATAAATTAAAGCATGGTTTACCAAATGAATGCATCAACGTGAATAAAAATATTTTACGCTCCAGTATACATTTATAAATCATTTTAAGTTTTACTGTGTTGTGAGGGCGAAGCCATTCACAACGATTACAATATCACTATCAGATTCATTAGAAACGTGCACTGTTGGATCCGCCTATCTATTTATTCATTACGCTAAAGGTCGCATGCTTAGTCCATTGTGACATCACGTTAGTGAAGCAGACATCACTCGACAGTTTCCGTCAAAGTAGCATTGCTCCAAACAATTTACCAAGAAATACATGTAATGTACAACAAATAGTTGCAAACCATTTTTTAGAATCAGCAGAATGTTTTATTCATCTTTTAAATGCATGACATTCTTTAAAATACATTTTACCTGTTCTTTGGAGATCATGACATTGGAAGCCATTCGCAATTTACATGGAATTGTGGGTAAAAATCTGACAACAGAATTTTCAATATGTCAAAGGTAGCAGTAGTCAAAATTTTTTCTTCGCTATAATTTAGCATAGAAATTGACATGAGGAGATCATACATGCCCCTTAAATTATATATATATATTTACAAGTGATTTGTGAACAACAGAATATTTGTGCACAACCTAGCCCGTTGAATTCCATGAAGCAATCAATTCAAACCCCAATGCATGAAAATACATAGCTGCTGTTCTGTAGCTCCGGGTCTGAAAAAAATTTGGACAACCAGGTAGCTACAGTGCCTCCAATTGTAAAAAACTGCAATTTACGACGCTCAAAAAGTTGCACTTGTACTAGACTGATTAACCAAATTTCTTTCAGACCGGGAGCTACAGACATGCAACTAGAAACTACATAATACCAGATGGTCTTGCCTAATACTATGCTACCCTTGACTTATTTATTAAATTATTACTTATGTATGACTATCTCCTTTATATTGTTAATTTGTTATGCTTCTTAATTTCTACAATCGGATATATTTGATTTGATATTTAAGGAAAAGTTTATTATTTTTAACTTTTGCATTCAATTGCAGAACTTTGATTGCAAGTCAGATTTTAAAAAGTTTTTTTTTATAAAATAGTAGAAATTATGATTTGTTCTGAAAAAAAAAGTAATTCTATTTTAAGATTATCAAATTTATTTTAATATTGAAAACTTTTGCATAAATCTCATAACAGATGTCCATATTATGCAGTTATTTTAAAGCATATTTTTATGTTGTTTTAACTTATCTATAAAGCTTTATCAATAAAATTGTGTTTGAATTTTCCTTTTCTAGTTTGCTGGTTTAGACTTAGGGTCTGGTGGCAGACCATACAGCGGTAAAGGTGAGTTTATGAGCGTTAGAACTGTACCAGTATTAATACAGATATGTGTGTGTGAGTGTTTAATGCTGTGCTGTCTTAGTCTAGATTCTAAGATTTGTAACGATACAACCAGAAAGGTGATGGTGTTGGGCATATTAATGAAGGACAACTAGAGGGGTTTTTTTGTGGATTTTTTTTATCTTCACCGATTTCATTGCTGGGGTGTTAGTAGTTAAGATGAACTGTAGCTTAGTAGCAAAGATTTGCTATGGAAACACTTGAAACAAATGTTTTGAATGCCATGGTTAAACACATTTAGATGGTGAGAGAAGAAACAAGGAAGTGTAACACACAATACATACACCGACCCATAAGATTACATACATGTCTCTAAAGAATCCAAATCTGTTTAATTTGCACAAATGCCTGATCTTTAGATCTTTATTTTGTGCTAATTATTCAGAATATTTTTTGTTTTTTAAGATATTCTGATAAGTGTATTTTGACAAATATTTTCTACTGAAAGTTCAACTCTTGATTACATGTGACCTTGCTCAATGTTGTTTACAATATAAATGGACTGGAATAGGATTTGTCAATAATTACATAATGTACATCTTTCCAGATGTTGCATAGAAGTTAAAAATTAACATCTTAACCAATGAAGATTGTAGGATAATACCCAAGGTCTTACTTTCACTTTGTGTAAAGTTAGGACTTTCAGAAATGTGTATATTTTTGTATTATTATACAACATGTCAAACAATTTGGAAATATATGATCTTTGCTATGTAATTGGATATGAATATCTGCAGTACGCTAGTGACTAAATAAGAGCCATGGCCATTGATATTATTGGCTAATAATTTAAAGACCCTGATGGTTGTGTAATGCTATTGTCTGTGTGTGATTAATAACCACAGAATTCTTTGATTAGTAAGAATGTCTCGGGTTTGGGATCCACAATCTACAATTTATAGATTCTCAACCTTTTCATTTGTGTTTTTTTCTTATCATTGTGTGCAGTCAAGACAGGAACTAGACAGTGGGATTAGGAAAAAATGTAGGGAGATCAGCAGCTCGAAAAATAATGTGTCTCCAACAGAACATTCAATGTCTCCCCGGAATTTTTCCTTGTCATGTCCTTTACACTTGGCTATCACATAGTACCAAGGGTCAAGGTCATAGAAATCATGAATGAATAGGGGAAGTTGTATAAATATGGCTGTATGATCCCCGGGTAGTGGAAGGTCAGTGTTTAGTGTGAATTTGTAACACTGGATACAGACATGGTTCTGAAATGCAGAAACTGTTAGACCTGTGAATTTGAGAATAAAAAGCATTTGGTCATAAGTAATGTTTGGGTTCACACATTCCACAATACAACATATAAGTAACTTGATAACAATGTTTTTAAAGCTTTTATTAATTGAAACCTGTAGGCCATACTTGAATATATCTACAAATTGATTCATACCACCAACATTTACTCGTGTTAATGATCATTTCTCACCCCTTTTTTTTTTTTTTTTTGAAATATTTACAAATCCAAACTTATCAGAGAAACTGTTTATGGTAAACTTTGATTTGTAGATGGACGAAATTATCGGCCAAACAACGCAAACCCCAGATTTCAGGAACAAATGTTCTTCATGACAGGTGTCGTATCTTTCTCAGTACGGCCGACAGTATGCTCAGGATTATAACAGTTCACTCGTCTGTCGCTATATATTTTTTAGGAATTAAATAGAATCTGACATGTAAAATGCAAAAAAAAAGTTTGCTTGGGGGGAGAAATTCTTCAGATGTACCCAACAGATTTTTTCTGGTCTCGTGATATTGCTGGATGAATACAAAATATCATATGAATAGTGATATTAGATAGAAGTCCTTCATACTGGAATAGTTTCACATAGTCTTGTTCACAAAAAAAAATCGCCGTCTTCGTCTAATGGGAGGAGATATTGTAAATAAATTTTCTTAGAAATATATAGTGCTGAAATGAAAAGCAATATTGTTTGGGTATCGAGAATGATTTAATGTTTACATCAGAAAAAATAGTTTGCCGATAAAGTCCTTAAATCTTTCCCTTTAGAAAATTTGAAAAATTGACTAGCAATTGCTTACATTTTTTATTAATTACAATTATTTAATTAATTAATTAATTATTTAATTACATTTTTTAGTTACAGTTGATAATGAAAAACAGTATCCAAAAACTTAACATTCTGTAGATAAGTACACATTCTATCCTCTTCACTACCAATTATCCCCAGACCACACTTAACAACATGGGTCACACTACAGAATATTCAAAGTAGAAGCGCAAAGAAACAAAGAATTGCAATAAGTAGAATGTAGACTAGTTTTGGTGTCTGAACTGGCGAGATGAACGTTTTATCCTGACTCATACTGTTGCTCACTTAGCCTTAGCATGATCCATGTTCTTATTTGATACATTTTTAAGAAAGTTAAAGGTGCCCCCTGAAAGTAGTGACCAGTAGACTTGATAAATTGATTATATTCAGTTGGCATGTATGTGTACATGATTTTTTTAGATGAATTTATCATATTATCTTCGCAGCTTGATGTGTAAACTTCTAAAAGCAATTCTAGGGTTCAACATGAATATATACATGTAGGTACACAACATCTAAAACACTGAGACTCTACATACATACATGTGTTTCAATTTTTTTTTTTACTTAAAAATTCATGTTTTTGCTTATTTTTGTTTATGCAAACAAGAAATACCATCTAATTTCAATATTAGTGAATATGGATGAGACTATGTCCAGTTCTGCTTGGATCTATCAGCAATGTTGTTCTCTCTGCATGCTTGTTGTTATGTTAATCATTGAGAATTAACACGCCCATTTATTGTCTGCAGCAGTCGTCTGACTCTGGTTCTAAATCATGTGCTGTCTTTTTCCTTTACAGGACAGGGTAACCAAGGAACCAGATATGTGCCGCCTCATCTGAGAAATGCGGGGGGACCTGCCCCTCCCCCAATGGGGATCGTGCCCAACTTCCCCCCACCCCCATTGCCCGAGAACAGAGGGGGTAGAGGTAAAACAATTTTTTTGAAACTGTTTTGTATTTTGCAAGTTGCAAATTGCAGTGACCATTCATACATGCAGATGTCATAAGAGTAAGCTGTTAAGAGTAGAATGAGAAATGAATGATCTAGGGGCTCAATGATCATTTGATTATTGTCGTTGTTTGCAGATGGAGGATTTAGCCGAGGAGCATACAACCAGGGACGTGGAGGCTACATGAATGGAGGGCCTCCTCAAAGCTTCAGTCAGCCCAGTACGTACCGGTGACACTCGATGGCTTGAACTTCCGTCTCTCAAAGTTCTTGATCTCTCGAAGTGAAATCACGGTCCCAAATTTTTTCTCTATACTTGTATAACCAAGCAAATTTACTCTTAATCTCTCGAACTCCGATCTCTTGAAGTGAAGTCATGGTCCTGATTTTTTTCTCTATTTGACCAAGCAAATTTACTTTGATCTCTCGAACTTCGTGATATGTTGAAGTGAAACCTGGGTATTGTTAAAATATAGTAAATAGCTGAAAATAAGAATTAAACCATGTTAGATTTTCTATCATGTTATGAATGTAAACTTTCGGATGCTATAATTTTTTAACCAAAAATGATGGGAACAAAAAATTCTGAACTTTCGATCTCTTGATTTCTTGATCTCTCAAAAGTTTAATCAAGGACCCTTAAGTTTGAGTTATCGTGAGTCACCTGTATATAAAACTGAAGGGTCCACCTAGAGTCTTGTCATGAAATTGATCATTCTATTCTTACAAGTTGCTATTCTTTGAAAATTTTTTTATCTTTAACTGTTGCGTAGAATTGACATTATGAAAGTAACTGACAATTTAGCTCTGGAATAGTGCCATTCTAGATTTTATTGTCCTCATGATTTTATCTTCTGCTTCACTCGGCTAATATTGCCTGAAATAAAATTTAATCTGTTGTAGCTTCCACCAGATACACTGTTATACAATTATGTTGTATTTGTTTCAGACATAAGTGACCGTGGAGGTTACAATAGCTACAATCGTGGTGGGTACAACCAGGGAGGGGGTAATCGTGGTGGATACAATTACCAGAATCGCCGGGGCGGCTACCAGAATAACGCTCCAGGAAGGTAAGATATCAACACAAACATTACCTCAAACAATTGGACATTCAAAGGGAAAAAAATTGTAGAGTTGAATAAAGAAGAAAAAAAAGTAAATCTGAATATAGGATGAAACAAATTAAAGACAAAATATTAAGATAAAGAGCTAAGTTGTAATAACTGTTGTTGTTAGATATGGCGGTGGTGGCGGAGGAGATCGCTACAACAACTTTGGTGACGGGGACCGCTACCAGAGACAGGGCAGTGCCCCGCCCAACGCTGGTGGTCGCTGGGATAACCTTGACGAGGACCGCAGTTTCAGCGCTCGCCGCAGTGGCGGACAGCAAGACGGCGGTGATTGGGGTAACAACAACCGCTGGGACAACCGCACTGACAACAACGCCGGTGGCAAGTACCCGCAGGAAACCACCAAGGAGAACTGGACCATCCCACTGCCACCCAATCAACGGCTGGAGGAGTGAGTCACTCATACAGAGAATAGGGGAGGGGATCCTTACAGCGATATATTTCATTCAGTGAATCCTCTTTTGAGAAAAGGAGGGAAGGGGGCATCAGAGGAAGATCATATGTTTCATTTGAGAAAAGAGGAGGGGGCTCTTTCGGGGATAATGTTTTTCATGCTGTGTGTCAATGGACTGTAGATTGATTAACCCTAATTTATTAAGTCTGCAAAGAAATTTTGATAGTTATATGTTTGTTTTCTGCTTTGAGATGCTAATATGAGATTGATATTTGCTTCATCTTATTAACAGTTTGTTGTACCATTTGTAGAGAGCTTTTTGGCAGTGGAAACACTGGTATCAATTTTGACAAGTATGAAGATATTCCTGTAGAGGCTACAGGAGAGAACTCCCCTAAAAACATTGAGACAGTAAGTGATGCTATAACTGAAGATGACAGACATGATTGTGATGTCAGTGTTACCGGTATGTTGGGGGCGTTACAGATAGACATAACAAAGAAAGGTTTATAAACAAATGGGTTTCATATCAAGTCTATTTGAAAGACTTTATTTGGTCCAGTGTACTGTAATCAGTGTGAGGAAAGCACATTGCTTCTGCATAGATTGATGATCAGTTTTACTATGACTCATATGCTTCTGTACACAAAAAAATTAGTGGAGCCTATTGTGTTTTCAGTTTGAGGATTGTTCCCTAGGAGAGATCATCAGAAACAACATTGTGCTGAGTCGCTACTCCAAGCCGACCCCCGTACAGAAGTACGCAATCCCCATCGTGCTGTGTAAGAGAGACCTGATGGCTTGTGCTCAGACAGGTGGGTACTCAACACTTAAGGGCATCTCTCCTCCCGGGGCAGAGAATATTAATTCGTTCTCTTTACTATCAGTGCCATCACTCTCCTGAAATTCAAGCCAAATATTGGACCCATTCCCAATGACAAAACAGCAGTTACATGAATCCTAAATCCTAACTGCATTTTTCAGTAAAATTTAAGAAGATATTTTACAAGTAAAGAAGGAAATAAAAAAATTTTGTAGCATTTATGCTGAAAATAATAATTAAATGAGGGACATCATGATTAAAAGGTACATGTATTTTCTTCAATAGTATACATGGTATAAATATATATACAGAGGGTTCCGCTTAATCTGATAGTCAATTTGTCAGAGAAAAATTATCAGATTAACTGATTATTAGATTAACCGATTTAGCGTTTTTGTGGTCTTTGGATTTGGTATAGAATAAAATATAACTTGTTTCAAGACATAATTTATCAATGAAAAGATATAATCTGTATGTCAATTGTTTGAAATGAAATAATTTACCTTGCAATGCAATGAAATAGCATTTTAGTCTTTATTTTGTTTGTAAATGCTCAAAAGAAAGTGCTTCTTTTTTTACGATTATTTCAAAGTGGCCGCCATTTTGACAGGAAGTAATAAGAGGAAATGGCTAATTGATTGAACAGTCCCTCTTTTCACCTGGACAATTTATTTTAATTCTCTTTCTGTTATATAAAATGCTCTTAAATAATTAATTATGCATTATAAAAAATTTATTTATTAAGTTTTCTACCCCGATGTAAAATTGAAAGTAATCAGAATTTCCTCGATGTCACATATTCCAAAGTCAGACACTTCTGATTCAGAAATTACATGTTTAAATAATTCGTAATGATGCAAGCCCTACATGAAATTAACACTTGCATTGGTAAATAAACAAACAATAAAATATGTACACAGGTAAGGTCAGTCCTGTGTGCGGTCATCTGGAACAACTATCGAAGTCGGTAGCTTTCATCTTACGAAGATGGGAGCCACCCGTGTGCATTGAAGTGTAACTAATGCCTTGTTAAGAGTTACTGTGTACACAAGAGGGGTGTCAACCAATTAAACAAAGGAATATACAGGTGTAAGAGGGTGGGAAATCATTATTACACGGTCACAATCCTATCAGATTAACTGAAAATGACATTTTTTCCTATCAGATTATCAGGAAAAAATATAAAGGGATATACAAGAAATGGTTCGGTGTTTTGATATTATATCAGATTAACCGAATTATTCGATTAACCGCTATCAGATTAAGTGGAACCCTCTGTACATGTATTTCAATTTTCACAAAACAACATTTCTCCCATTGAGAAATGCCCAATCCTTGTACCAAACAGTGCTTTGACAGACCCTGCCAGTAGTGATTCCATTGTTGATTGTCTGTTTAACAGGATCCGGTAAAACTGCAGCTTTCCTTGTCCCTGTGTTGAACAGAGTGTATGAAAATGGACCTGAGGAATCTGCTGTAAGTATTGCAATTTATAAAAGCCTCGAAAGATAACGAAGATAAAACCCGATGAAGCAACTTATTTTATGATATACAAGTCTGTACATGCTCATGAAAATATTTTATTGATCTTGTAGAATGTAGCACAGTCCAGACAATACGGGCGGAGGAAGCAGTACCCCCTGGCCCTTGTTCTTGCCCCCACAAGAGAATTAGCTTATCAAATTTACGATGAAGCAAGAAAGGTATGAAGTCGCTACCTTATATATTCACTTAAATATGTAAGTGGGCAAGCAGTGATAGATTTATGTGTACTGAACTTGTGATGGGTTCATTTTATTCCTGATAAGGGAGGATCACTCTGATAATCTTTTGATGGACGTTTTATGAGTAGAGATGAACAGACATTATTTGAATAATTTACGTGTATGGAAGGAATTTCCTTCTCTTATTGTTATGTTGATCATGTTGATTCTATTTCATTGGATAGCCTGATCAATTTTCTCTTATTCACAGTTTGCCTACCGATCGCGAGTGAGGCCCTGTGTGGTGTATGGTGGGGCAGATATCGGCGCCCAGATGCGGGACTTGGACCGTGGCTGTCATCTCTTGGTGGCTACCCCCGGGCGTCTGGTCGACATGCTGGAGAGGGGCAAGATCGGGCTAGAGCACTGCAAGTAGGTCAAGCTCATTTAATAACATGATGTAATAGTCAAACTTGATTCATTAACTGATTATCCATTAGGATTTGACAAAAGTAATGAATAGATTGATCTAAAATTTATGTTAGGAAGAGAGATTTGCTTGTGTTTGCTTTCCTGTACATTTAAGCAGTATATCATGTATATTGAAGATTATTTTGAAAACATGTATGGCACATTAGTTTATTTGGTATGTGGAATACTCCAGAAAGTAGAAAGAAATTGTTTTTATGTGCAATTTTGAAAGAATGATTACCATGAGAAGTTATTTTTAATATGGTAACATTTCTTGCACATCCACATTGTCCTGATTGATGTACACAATGCACACACTAGTTATACTAACATTTACATTTGTTTTCGAGGTTCTTGTGTTTGGACGAGGCTGACAGAATGTTGGACATGGGATTTGAGCCACAGATCAGACGTATCGTGGAGAAAGACAACATGCCTCCGAGTGGAGTGAGACAGACTCTTATGTTCAGTGCCACATTCCCTAAGGAAATTCAGGTACACCTAAAGTTTTCTGTATTAACCTGAGAGAGTTCTGTCAAGCTTCTGTATGGCTTTACATTATACATGTAACTTTATTTATAAAAATGTAGTCCTTGTACAAGTGTGATTATTAGAAATAAGGTCACTGAATTCATTTTTCTTATTCCCATTAAAGTTTGCTGTATTGATAGCTCTAGTCCCAAAATACAGAAATATGGTAATTACATGTTATACTTGTCCTGATCTATGGCAGTTAATAAACAAAGCAAAAACCAACACTTTCATGTGCAGGGGTCACAGAATAAAACAAGTGTGTGAGTTATCCTATGGCTTAATGGTTGAGAGGATTGATCATGTCTGAGAACATAGTCACCCACTGATACATGTATGTGTTATTCATGAACATTTACCAAGTTGATAACACTCTCTTTGAACTCCAGATGCTTGCTAGAGATTTCCTGGACAACTACATCTTCTTGGCGGTGGGTCGTGTGGGCAGCACCAGCGAGAACATCACCCAGAAGGTCGTGTGGGTGGAGGAGATGGAGAAGCGCTCGTTCCTGCTGGATCTCCTGAACGCCGCTGCAGGGCCCGACTCCCTCACCCTGGTGTTTGTGGAGACCAAGAAGGGCGCCGACTCGCTGGAGGATTTCCTGATCAGGGAGGGGTACCCCGCCACCAGTATCCATGGTGACCGCTCCCAGAAGGAGCGAGAGGAGGCCCTCAGACTGTTCAGGAGTGGAGACAGACCCATCATTGTAGCTACCGCTGTAAGTGGGGCATTATGGGGGGTGTATTACTTAGGAGTTTTATATCAGTAAATTAACCAACAATTTTTATGAAAATCAGGAAGGTTAGATGGTAAACATATTGTGTATTTACAGGTGGCTGCAAGGGGATTGGATATTCAAAATGTCCGACACGTAGTGAACTTTGATCTGCCAAGTGACATTGAGGAGTATGTACATAGAATTGGAAGAACTGGACGTGTGGGAAACCTGGGTGAGTTGGCCATTTTGATTGGCATGAAAGATTTGTAATGTGTAAACTTGGAGGAAGATAACACCATACTACTGTACATTTAAGTTGTAGTTTGTGTGATTTATGTGAGTCATATACCTTACTGATTGAATTTTAGGTCTGGCCACGTCCTTTTTCAACGAGAAGAACAAGAACATTGTGCGTGACCTGATGGACCTACTGGTGGAGGCCCACCAAGAGGTGCCATCCTGGCTTGAGTCCATGGCCTATGAGGCCCGCCCAGCAGGGGGATCAAGGAGAGGTGGTGGAAGAAGGTCAGTTAGTGCTAAACCCCAGAGAGGTTCAGAATGAATGTGTTCTGTGAATTGGGTGCTAAATCCCAGAGAGGTTAAGAGTTTTAGGTTGTGTGAGCTGGCTGCTCAACTCCAGAGAGGTTCAGAATGATGGGTTGTTTGAACTCCTTAACCTAAGGAAGGTTCAGAATAGTGCAGTGAACTCATTTGTTAAATGTTTAGAGAGTAAACCTAAGAGAAATTCCATAGACATACAGTGATATTTCTGTCAGCTAAACCTTTGTCTATAATATAGGTCCACACTCGTGTGTTTATTTACTGAAGACACAAAGCTTTGATCATCACTAATCCAGTCACTATATATGATCTTTATTTTATATGCATGCTTCTAAAAAGATAACAGGTTTAGGGAATAGGGAAAGACTTGTTATATTCTATAAATTTGACTTTTGGTCATTAGCATATTGATGAAAAGAGGTTGATGTTTTCTTGTAGGAGAATATAATTATGAGAAGGAAGATGGTTATAAAAAACAATAGAGTTAAAAATAAATTCTTTTCTTTGTTTTGCAGATTTGGGAACTCTGGCTTTGGATCCAGAGATTATCGTCAGCAGAGCAAACCGAAGCAACAGCAGCAGCAACAGCAGGGAGGGGGAGGAGGTGGCTACAACAGCAACTTCAACAACCCGATGGCCAATCAGTACGGCCAGTACAGCAACTACGGAGGCTCCTATGGCGGGGCCTACTCTGGTGGTGGCAACAATGCGGCTCCAGACTGGTGGGGCAACTGAGGGGAAGCCCAGCGGCAAGCAGCAACCACATTTTGTTTATCTTAACTGTTGTACAGTTTGCAGGCTGACAATATGGTAGAACCAGCCCCTCTATGTAATATCTTCTGGCTTCAGAAGGCAGCCTGGTTGCCTTCTTTCAGATGAGTTCCTTATAAAAAACACTGCAGTGAAACGAGAGCTTGTTTGGTACAAGGCGTGGAGAAGACGGACTTTACAGAAGAGAACTGTGTTAGGAGAGCCCTCGTTTAACTGTGTTTACGGATAAAGATTAGTTATTTTAATATTTAAGTAATGTTGGCAGTTGAAAACGAGTACATATCATGAATTGCTGTGTCATTTTCTGTTTTTAGGATGGCAGAGAAAATGAAGCTGCCATTATGTAATTGTATACAATTGAACCGAGTATGTTGAAGCAAAATCATTAGACTTTGGACCCCATTATCACTGTTGTTTCCAATTTTTTAGAAACAGAATATATTGTTGAAATTTCATTTAGGAATATCAGTGTACATGTGTATTTTCCTGTATCTGACAATGAATTATGGGAAATGTTTGTACCCGCATAATGTTAACATGACCTTCAGAATAATTATGTTGACATTGTCAATCCATTGGGAAAAATTAGCAATGACACACAGAATGCTGACTGTGTACTCGTATAATAAACCGAACACAACGCTCTGTAGTGTTGTGAATATAAATGTACATGCATGTAAAACTTCGTATCTATTTTTTCAATCAGTATGGTTTATCAGGATTGATAAGAGTTTGCATTAGAAGCTACTGCACGAAAAAGTGATCAGAAACAGAGTATTAGTAATGTTTGCTGGTTCTATTGTATATTGCCAAGAAGCTATTGTGTAAGATTTTTTTCTGAATATTGTAGTATTTGTAGTTAAGAATTTTTAATTTTTTTTTTGCTATGATGCCGTCCTGTTTCCAAATGTAGAAATTCTGGGCAAGATCTAATTACATTATTTTTTTGGTTCAAATTTGGAATCAAATATAAAGGTTCCCTTTATATTATGAATGAATACTTGTTATTCATTATTTGGAAACTGGTGTGTAGATCAAACTATTTGCTTTTCTGTGAATGACGAGCAACTTTGAGGGACACAGATGTGTCACTGGTTCTGACTTGTGGGTCTGAATCGCTTACAAAATCTTAAGCTGGGAGAAGGGAAAATGGGTTTTTTAATGTACATGTAATAATATCAAGTTTGTGATGCTAGTCAGTTAAGATCAAACTTCTTGCCCCGCTTTGAAGATTTTTATTTTAAGATTCTAATAACATGACTCTATAAGGGTGAAAGTGTGTATTTAAGGATTGCATATTTGATTTAGTGTGCCTAGGTTAAATCCAATCTCCCTTACCAAAGACTGCAATTGTTTTGAGGATTTGTATTTTGACACATCTGACTATTCGCTGAAAATGAAAGAATATGTAAGAACATTCAAAGTAAAACATTGAAAGGTCACTTAACTATTTGAATACTTGATACAATTTTGTTCCCTTTTTTATATTTACAAGTTTTTGATCATGGATAATAGGTTTCAAAGTTATTGAAGTTTGAATTACTGCAGTAGTTCAAGTACATAAAGTTGTCGATGCATGTACACGTGCATTGTATTGACACAGCAAAGCAATGTTAAAATATTTGCCTTTCTATTTTTGCATATAGTGAATATGTTTATTGCGGGGGCATTTTCAAAGCTATCATTTATTTCCTTCTCGGACTAGTGTCACAAAGCCTCGTTGTATATCCATATTTTAATGATTGAGCCGCAATGTCTTTCATCAGGTCACTTACACGGGACAGAACATGCCATGTGCCAGTTTTTTGTTTAACTATTTGTTGTGGATGATTTTTTCTTTTGAATGATTTGGTGAGGTAACTGTAATACCCAGACACTCGATCTTATTCTTTCTATGTGATGACCTTGACCTTTGCTCTTGATAGTCCCAGAACAAATAGGAAGAAGAAGCTGTCGGGCTTTGTTGTCTGTTTTTATTTTTCCTGAATGTTAATGATGGAAATTATTTGTTATTCTGTATAAATTCACATTTTTTTTTTTTCAAACTTTGTTCAAAAGGAACAAACTTTTTTTTTTAAACTAGTTGTTCGATTGCTCTGGATCCCTTGTTTTTTCAAATTCTGTTACTTTTTTTTCTGTATCGTTACATGTATTTATATATTATTCTCATGATGAAAATAACTATGGCTCTCAATATTTTCTTGTTTGAATGAAAGGGGTTCTCGTGTCACTGCTGCTCGAGAGTAAATTGATTGTCCCAATGTGTAGAAATTATTGCTCTAGTGATTGTATGTGAAGCTTTTTTGTGTACAGAGATTAAGAATGCATGAGAGTGGCAGTGAAGGTGCCCCTGTAAATGTTTGGAGTGTATTATGTTACACTGTGAACAGTGGCGGATCTTATTGATGAGCTGTGCCAGTTTTATTTAAGGTGAGCACATGGATCAATGATGTCAAAGATAGTTCTTGTTCAAGAGGGGATTTCTTCTTACTGAACAGAGTTTTTAACGTGTATGATAAATTACACAATCAATTTTTATGCCCAGGGAAAATAAGCTCCCTTTAAAATGTATTGATTATAGCCATGTGTCTTTTTTTCATTGTGCCAAAAACAATTGTTTAACATAAGAAATGTAACACATTAATGTAGAGTTAGGGATCCAGAGTTTTATATGGTATATACACCCAGAAATCTTTACTGTTCAAGACATTCCAAACTGTGTTCAAGTTCCTGTGTATATCATTGGGTCTCATATTTTTCACTCAGATTATCTCTGCCATTGATTTTGATAGAACATTCTATTTCCCTGTCACAATTTTTTTTGGTGTTTGTGTTTTGTGTTTTATATACAACTACACTTAATATATTTCCATTGAATGTTCACACAGTATTGATAAGAAGCATTCAGTATTTGCGGGGCCTTTTTTATCTTATAACCCAGGGTTTTTCATCCTCTGCCATAAAGGTTTCCTCATAATCATTTTTGTGCCCGCATTAGAAAACATCAAAGATGTACATGTATTCTTACTTTAGAGAAACGTCTATATATAAAAGACATTTTGGTGCTGCATATATTGTTATTGAATGACCTGGTGCTTCCAAACAGTAAATGGAAGAGATGAAATTTGGTGCACATTGCATCCTCCTTGTTGCATGGTGCATCATTCATGTTGCAAACTTAGCTCGTCTGTGATCAAATCATTTTAAAAATGTGCAATTCCTATTAATATACAAGTATTTTTCACAGATGACGTTCAACATTCACATATTGAAATGGCAATCTTTTTTTTATACTATATATACAAATTAATTTATTCCTATAATTTTTTTTTATTTTTTACTTTAGAATGTGGAGTGTGAATGATCATGAAAATAAGGAGTAAATGCATACGGTGTACTTGGTTTTGATGAGTGTGGGGGAATATTGGCAGAGGGTGAATTTTGTTAAAACGGACTTCAGAGAAGGCCTTGTAAATGGTTTGCTTGACAGTAAAGAGTCTTTTACCCGTGTGACTGTTATCTCGAGGGACAGGGTCCAAATCAAACTCATGTAAACAGAACTTTCCGTGGTTCAAACAGTCACACTTGATTTGTTCCTTGCGCAAAGTTTTTAAGTAAGCAAATTAAATTATACAATTTTGACAGCGATTTGATGAATTCCATGTAATCCAATATTGCTGGATATTGATCTCACAACATTTCATTATTTTGTTTGGAGATAAGGAAAAGGGGAACAATTATTGTAACGAAGGAATTATATTGTGAACTGTTTGACCATAGAAAAATCTTGTTTCTCTTTTTTTTTTGTAATTTTTTTTTATTGTGTAATCAAAATGGTGTCAAAATAAGGACACTAATCACAAGGTATTTTGAGTGAAGACATTGATGACAGTACATTGTATACCCATTTATTGAATTCTGTTTCATTCAGCCAGGTGTTATTTCTCGACCTTTTTCACAGCAAATAATCGCGTACAACTAATTGGCATGTCATGTATGTTGATGTTATAAACCCAATAGGAAGTGAGGGGGGAGATACTCCAAGAGAGTGCTTACACAATAGGACGGCATATTTTGTATTAGTTACGGTATATTTCTTGTCTCTTTTTTCTTTTTTTGTGCTGTGCTGTATATTTTGGGGGGATACAAACCTACAATCCAGCAGCTCAGACTATTGAAAACAAGTTGAATGTGGTTGTTCAAATAAAATATCTCAATGTTGATCTATTGTTATTATTTATTTTCAACACTGGCATAGTATCTGGTGACTTTCAAACAGTTTGATAGCATGTTAGAACCATTTTAACAAGAGCTTGGACTTCGGGTAGTTGTGTCAAACAGCAATGTGACGTAGGCATGTCTATTTCATTGCTAGCCACTCGGCCATTGCTCTTTGAAATTAACAAGATTTGTCTGGCTTTTGAGCTAAGACTACGCATTCGGTGCATATTTTGCTTGAAACCACGTCATTTTAAACTTGTTATGACACAAGAAATAGATTGCTATGTCCTACCGAAAGTCAAAGGTCTTGTTAAAATGGTTCTAATAAAAATTTTTAGTTGTGGGAGAATTGAAAATGACATGGATTGCATATTTAGTAATAGATTGCCATCTTGAACTTGCTCCAACTTGAGTATCCTAGGATTTGATATTTGGGGTGAGCTATTGAGTAAATACATGTAAATGTATTCGAGATATCAAGTTAAGGTGGTATAGGACACCTCCATATTGTGTACTTCCAAACAAAATAAACAATAAAATTAAGTATTATTTTATATAATTGTTTACCCCCAAAGTTGCCTCCTAACAGTGTAGTGCAATGGGTTACAGCGGTTATCCAAATCAATATCGACAGGTGTCCCATACCTCCTTAAAGGTAATGTGGGCTCTGTAATGGTCACATAATGTAAAAGGATCCCTCTAGAGTTCAATAGCTAGTATGTCCAGCTAAATAAGCATGTCTTATTACAAACTACATAGAATGAAACACCTAATATATATCCTTGAATTAAAGTGCCTAAACTATGACTAAGGTAATAATTGGATATCATGTACAAAATATGACAGCTAGGGTATAGTGAAGTTCCTAAACATAGTTAACTGATTTTACAGCCTATACAATTTGTTGAATTACGCGCCCTCCCCACCTTTGGGAAAAGTTTTGAATACCAGCCGAAACTTATACAAGGTGAGGAATTATAGCATGAGTTGGATTTAAAAATGACTGAAAATACAGTGTATGTTCAATTAAGGGGGGGGGGGGCAACTTTTTAAAAATTTCTTGCTTTTCATAAAAAGAAGTCCCTGCATGCTGCAGTCGAAGTCAGGAGCTGCCGCTCAGTAGACCAAATTTATACCCACTGAGCTACAAAGATATAGATTTTTGGGGATCTTAACAGATTCATAATGGGTTAATATCGCGATATTTTGACGCACTGTCATAAAAAGTCAGAGTTACATGGTGTCAAGGACCAAGGACCACTAATCAAAGAAGTAAAAATAAATACACAGCACAAATCAAGTGAGTATAAGAATTGTTTTAATATAATACATGGATATTTTATTATTTTAAACAAATGAAATGAGAGTGGTCACATTGCCATAGAAACTATCACAGATCAATTAATTCCCATCTCTAGCTGTCAGTAGCACAAATCTTAGTCCTTCCTCATCTGTCTGTATAGGAGTGTGTACACTTGTTCACAAAACAATCAATATTTTTTTCAACGTCCAAGAATTTTAAAGAAATATTCAACCTGAAAAATGATGAGAAATTTTGTTTTCAATCATATATATAAATTTACTAATACCAGGGTAAGTATTTTGCTGACATTGATATTCAACATACAAGTACTGGTAATCAAAACTTAAGAAAAAAGAAAAATTATATAGACAAGATGTCTCCCGTTTAACACCCCAGTAAAACAAAATAATAATTGCCAGATATTACTGGAACATTCAGCTTTTTCCTCATTTAACAGTTTTTGCGATTATGAAATTTTGTGGAATTATTTCAATTCAAAGAGAAATACTTTTCATGTCACATGTTCTTCACCGACAAAATGGGTTTCGCCATAAAAAAAAAAAGATAAATAGTTCCCCTATAAACATTCTGAAACTGAGAGATTGACTGAAAACAAGGAACTTTAATATCATCAGCAAAATTTTTAAACAGACTGTATACTGACCTCTAGTAATCCGTCCTCCGGGAGATCGGTGCAGTGGACTGCGTTCCGGACTTTGTCAACTCCAAAGAGAGCTCTCAGTGTACGGGGGCGGAGGTGGCGGGCTATCTCCTGTAGGGAGAACGGGGTATATAATATACTTGTACTAGCGGACAAGGTTAGCTCAATAGTCAATATTGTATATACGTACTTGTATTAGTGGACGGAGTTAATTCACTATTCAATATTCTAACTCGATTTCTATACAGTTTATAAACAGCTTGTGCTAATCAATTGCTTCTGGGAGCAATGACATTACAGTAATAAAAAATTTGGTCAATAATTTGGTAAAAAAAAAACCACAGTCTATCATGATATACATGGTCAGTATATCATACACTATATTTACAGTTAGACTTATAGGTTCATTTATTATATTCAGATTCCTCTTCTAAAAACAAAACTAAATGGACTATGAGGACAATGGTTCTTACCGGGTCGGAGGGGCCGACCATTTCCCGGAATGCCTGGGGTGCGTTCTGTGCACGGATTTCCATGGCGAGGCACGGTCCTGAGGTCAGCTCAGCAACCATTGACCCATATTCCTGGACCACCCCCTTGTAAACCTCGTAAAACTCCTCCGCGTTGGCCTTCTCCATGTTAAACATTTCCAGCATTGAGATTTCAAAACCTGCCTCCAAAATGCTGCTGATGATTTTTCCGGCTAAACCTGGAAGTGTACAGGTGTTATTGTTAATGTCAATCAAAATGTTGCTATACTGTATATCATCTAAATATTGGACAGCTTGTACATGTACAATAAAGAGAACTATATGTACATAGCAGAATAAGTAATTACATGTACAACAAATACATACATTTTCATTGAAACATGTATTATATGTGGAAAAAATAAAATTAAATCCATCTCAAAATCAGATCTTTCCAGGAAAACAAAATACTGGCAAGAAATCTGTACATTTGTGTTTGACTGAAGTGTATTTAATTTTATCGCCCAAATCAAAAAGACATTCAGTAACTGACTGTTAAATTAAAGAATTTACCGTAATACAAAGGTTTACACGAATTAATTGCTGTTTTGAAAGTGTGAAATTGCTCCTCATTGTTAACAATACACATGTGAGTGATAGTCCATACCTGATTTGACAGCGTGGGGCTTAACCACACAACATGTGCAGTCCGTGAACTTGGCTGTGTTCTGTCTGGATGGACCGTTACTTGGGAAGAAGAACTCAAGCTCCCGTGCAGCCGACGAACTACTGTCCGAGCCATGACATGCGTTCTCTGTTTTATCTAAAACAGAACAAAAACAAAGGTCAGCATCAAATACATTTACTCCTTAATTATGAATTATATATACCCACACAATATGTTTTGTCATGTAAATGTTATAACCACAGTAACAAAGCTTCAGCCTTCAGGCCTATGTTACTGTTGACATCTATAGCCAGTTACATCTACTCACTTTTTCCAAATCGGGCGCGGATGGACTGAGGGGCATCTGAGCGGGCTAGAGCGGAGTCTGTGGGTCCGAGGGCCTCTCTCCACTGGGACACGCAGTTCTCTCCCATCAATTCGAACGCAATGACTGGTCCACTGGTCACAAAGTTCAAGAGGGTACTGAAAAAAAGAAGATTAGCTCAAAATTATATCAATTTTATTTACAAATATTTATATATTCCAGTATCTTTGTCTGTGATAACACAATATATATATATCTTAACAGACAATAATTCATTGAATTTTGAAATTATTTCCATTTAATGTATTCCAGTCTATCAAATACACCCCAATTTGAAAACTTAATTAAGCCACTATTTAAAAAGTATTTGCTTGTTTGCCCTCACCATCTGGCTCTATGGTTGAAGTTTAGGTCAGTAGGTAGGGAAATTATTTTTTTTTTAAAGTTATGCAAAGATTAAATTGAAATGTATCAGCAAAACAATTAATGGAATTCAAAACAAAACTATGCTTAGAGTAGATTGTTCATAAAAATATCTCAGGTTGGGTACCTTTTGATTAGCTAGTTGGGAGAGATTCAACAAGCATTTTTATTGAAAAGGGCCTTATATATTTATTTCACTGATATATCAGTTACGTTTTTTGTTATGGTTCCTTACTCTAAGAAAGGCTTTCCCTGGTGCTCCTGGTAAAACTGGAAGGCCTCGTTACGGTTCAGCTGGCACATTTTTAATTTTGTAATCAGGAAACCTTTCTGACAAACGAGGTCAATGATCTGCCCCATCTTAGACATGGCATCTGGTTTGATCATTCCGAGTGTTCTGGAAAAAACCCCCACCAAACATATTGAATGAATATGTCATGTGTCTTCAATAGCATTCATTAGATTTTGAACTGTCATCAGCGATGAAATCTGTAACTTGTTTATAAATCAATTTAATATAAAGATAACCTTTTTCAATTGATATAATTCTTTAATTAATGTCAGCATTTTCCATTCAAGCAAAATGCAAATATGTTCATCAAATCACAATGCCATAACAGTTTTAATAAGAATTTCTAGTAATAATCATATGAAATTAATACATTTTGGATAAAATGAGGCGTCTCTTCATTGTAGATACCTTTCTTTTTTATGTGAGAGTCTGGCTCTAGTGAAATCGTCTCCATAATCCACAAAGTTCATCTGGCGCGACAGAACGTTGACAGTGTTTCCAATGTACAAGTCTTCTGGACGTATTGTCTCTATACGAGTCTTCTTCAGGAACATTCTGTGATTTTTTATGTCAAACTGAAAAGAAGCATATATATATAATGTAGCAAATATATACTGTAATAATGATTTTCATCACATTAAACAAGCAAAGAAGTTACATTTGGTACAGTATTTGATTCACTTCATGTGCATGTGTTTAAATTTTATTAATGTACATGTTTATATGTAATGATACAAATTAAACAAAATTTAATGTTAACATAGATTGTTTAGCATGTTTACCTGGTTCTACTAATATGCAATATTTTTCTATTGTATTTTTTTTAAATATTCAGTGAAAAATTGTCTCCCTTAAAGTGCAAGGCTAAGAGGAGGAAACTATGCAAAGGAAATATTGCAGATGCATCTTGTATAAAAATTACCAGTAATCTATTATATGAAACTGAAATGGCACTTAATTTAACGGAGTTCAGCATTAGTCACAGATTGTTGACTAATTGACAGTTAGTACTTACCATCTCCACGGTGCCATCTTTGACGTAGTACATAAACTGGTACCTCCGGATGAAGGCGGCGTGGGGGTCGTACCACTCAGCAATGAAGCAGAACCGTTCCTCTCCTTCCCTTTCCTTTGAATTTAATGAAAATTGAAATTCTTAAAGCATTTTTTTTTTACTCAATATGCCTGTAAATCGTATGGATTCATGTTGTTCGAACATGTTAAATCCACAGGGGCCAAGCCCATTTTGACATTAATTTCAATGTAACCATAAATAAAGATTTATTTTTGGTTACATTGAAATTAATGTCAAAAGAGGCTTAGTCCCTGTGGTTAAACCAAACTAAATATGTAAGCTAATAGTCTGAAATATCTGATGTTTTCCTGGCTTTTTAACTATTTTGATATTTAACTTGCCCGGAAATCGCTGAAAACAAAACAGGAAAACATCAGATATTTCGGACTAATTGATGCCATGAAACGTATTCCTTCACCACAGCTTTGATTTCTTTAATTTTAACTGCGTGCTTCACCGTTGGAGCCAAAGAAATCAACTGTTTGATGCAATGTTTTGAATACAACCATTTATAATTTGTCAACATATTAGTACCAACATTTGATATTAAATGCATGCATTCATTGACTTGTATTTAGCATGTTTATTATAAAAACAAATATGTACATAACTATAGCTATCATTATCATGATTATACACACTAAATATGTATCATAGGATTGTGAAACTAACGGAAGATTTGCTTGTAAGTTTAGCTATGTGTTTAAATCAAATTTCAATATATAACAGTGACATATCTATAGATATCAAGTTCTTCATTGAATGATTAACCAACAACATTCAAAAATTCAAATCTTCAATTGCAAACAGTAAGGAAAGGATGGTGTAAACTTTGAACTTAATTATTTTCCAAAATCTTAGCAATGTAAAGCTCGTATAAGACTTACCATCTTTGTTAATTTACAATCACACAAGTGTGCACATGCAGTTTCTAACTTGAGTCTGTTGTTGTTCCTGGCAACATTAGACAAGGTATTTTGAAAGCCTCGCTCTGATTGGATAAAATTACGACTTCCTTTCCATTAGGTTTAGTTATTTCCGGAATATGGAGGTATAATAGTAACGTATTATAAGATTTAAGAACCTTGATAAGGACCTCGATCTGATTATACCTCGAGGAATATGGAGTAAATATTGTTTTACTACAGAATTTAGATAAAAGAGCTGAAGATACATTACAATGTAACATTTGAACACTTTTGCAGAGGTATGTATATTCATACAAAAGTTTGATACATATTTAAGGCTTCTTCTGGTTGAAATTACGCTGTTATTTTTGAGATAATTCGGGTTTGATGGGATTTTGATTCGACATTACATTTCTTGATTTAGTATTTATTTACACGATTGTTAACTATACTTTTCTTGAAAATATTTTGAAGATGTCTCTTAGATTTTTTGACAATGTTAGAGGACTTTCTTGGACCCTTGATTTTGTAATGACTTTAAAATCATAAATTATTTACTCTGTAAAAAAAAAAACTCAGGTGTCAAAAGTATGTCAATTGTTTTCTTTTCACTGCAGTATTTATTTTAATGAAACCAGCATTTTTCAAAGAATCGTTAAAAAGTAACATCCTTGACTGATTCTGAAAAAAACCCTGGATTGATAAATCCAGAATTTCTCTAGCTTTTTTTGGCATCATATTTAGGTATTTTTCCAACCTTCAGTTCCTGAGATTTGATATTCAGACAACCCAAAGTAAATTTTTTCGGCTAGCATTTTGCAAAAGATATATAGCAGAGCTCATAAAGAAAATTTTTGTGTTGTGTTTGATCATGAAATATCAAATTTTACAAATGAGTTGTCCAAAAAAAACAACCCAGAATGCAATGGGCACAGCCCACTGTTTGGCCGTTTTACTCACATCTGGTCAAACCCTTGTATGGCATCCTTATATTTTACCTATCAAACAGGAGTAAAATTTCTTTCATTTTATATAATGCTTTATGAAGAAAAAAAAGTGCATTATGTTTACCACCAGAACAAGTACTGTAAAAGTGGTTAATTATGCTGGTGTTTTATTATGTTTTCTGTGGTCAAACATAAAGTTTTCAGTTTTTTACCATATGTGCGGGGTATTTTTCGGTTTTAAGCTTACTGCATAACTTAGGTAAATTTCCCATAAGCGTAAATAACCACTTTTACAATACTCATGGTACTCAGAAATGTGTTACAGTATTTTGTGATAGTCTGACCGGTTCGAATTCTGGTGACAGATAGCTTAGTTGATAGAGAACTTATGATTCTGGCTGCCTGGGCTCGAATCCAAGTCTATTCCGTCATTATTTCTCCCATTCTATAACAGTTTGAGTCGTGCCAACCCCTGGAACTGACAGGTTATAACTTCTTCCAGAGGAAATGTGATCTTCGAGGGAGGAAGGGGGAAGGAATGGGAAAATCAGACCAGTTCAAAAACTTGCACCAGATATCTCCATGAGTAGAAAATTCAGGGGCATGGGTTCAAATTCCTGTCTGGTCTGTCTTTATTTCTCCCATCCTTTTACAACTTTATATAGATAAAAATTTCTTGAAAAATCTACAAGTTAATATTTGGATGTATAAAAATAATTTTGAAATCAAATGCACTTAGGAAATTGCAAATAAAATTAATGTGCTTTTATCTGTCTCAGAAAGATAGATTTTATTCTTTGTAAATAAAAGATCAAAATTTAATGCAAATGAAGATATATAGGTTATACCGAGAGCAGCGAGAGGCGGGCAAAGCCCGCCTCGCGAAACGAGGCTTAATGGTAACACGTATATAAGAAAATCAGTGAAAAATAGAAGTTGAATCAGGGGTACTAAGGGCCAAAAAATTTTCTTCCAGCCCTGGGCACCGCCATATTGGCCACCATTTTGTTAAACAAAATTTAACTCGATCATTATATGACTGCCGCTTGTCGATGTTTTTCACCCCGAAACTCGATCAAAAACTTTCCAATTTTTAATTGAAAGTAATTAAGATGAAAATAATTGACTGTGCAAACTATACAACTTTTAACAGTGGTTTAATCAAGAAATATGACTAGTTTCACGTATGTCTTATCAAATTATCAGATGGAAAATAAAATCATTAACATCAAGGAACCAATCTTTTAGAGACTGAATAAAGTAGAAAAAATTCAATTCATCAATTTGGGAAAATTATAAGCATTAAAAAATGAAATAAAAAATTCTCGGAATTGAGAACTTTTCCTCAGCTATTTCCGAAGACATAACTTTTACGTTTTACGTATGAAACATGACATCATAATAAAGACTGAGCACGTGACGTTTAGTTTAACTTTGGCTTATGATTTGATAGATAGGCGGATCCTACTGTGTGCGTTTCAAATAAATTTTGCTCTACAAAAAAATTAAACTGCACTGTGTTAAATCTGCGCTCGGTCCAACGGTCATACCGTTTACATATTAGTTAGTTTGATTTTAAAGATTGATTTTAAACAAAACATAACCAACATACTTGGGTAATCATGCATTTCCCATTGTCTCTGATCTCCATAGCTTTGAATCTACTCGCTGTTACTTGATATCAGAATCATAGCCGTAGAGCACTGATGATATTATCAATATAATCACAATACGCTTATTTTATCGTTTATTATTAATTTTGCTCATCTATTTTGAATCTAGTGATTATTTAGACTTATTCTAGACTAGCTGGTATTTTGATTTTGATCCGTATTCATAAAAGAAAAATGAAACATTGGCATGAATTGATTAGGAATGAACGATTTTGATTGTAGCTTTACTGTAATGATCTATTAATAAAATTATAGTTTATATATTAGTGATAAAGACTAGTCTACATTTATAAACACTTGAAATGAATGTAAGATCCTTTTATTAGGTACAATGCTCTCTGACATGATATGAATAGAATTTCTGTGGAGCTAGCCTGTACATTATCCATATGACTTGTTCTTGACTTGGAGGCATTTAGACACACTTGCTTTGATTTATCCGTCATAATCTGACTGGTCTGGACAAGCTGAATGTCCCTAAGTGAACTAAAATAGTAAAATCAGTGGGTCATGTTTTGTTGAACAGCTGGTAATATGCAATCTCGTATTTTCAGTACATTCTGCAGCGTTATCAGATTTCACATCAGCATGTTTTATTTTCAAAATGACAAGGCTTTTTGAATCTATTGATTATCTACAAATATTATAATTGTTCAATACATGGTCTCAGTTTAGCACCACACAAGATACTGATATTTTGAGACAGGCATTTACCAAAATGCATGAAACGATTACATTTGTACATGTAATAATTTCAAAAAGTAGCATTTATTGATCATATTAAATCACTTTTTTTAAACATGCCGCTTTATTCGGCTTTATTAGATCTGATCACTCCCGACTGTATTTGATCACCTCATGATACTCAAAGAATGACCCTTTATTTCTTAAATAAAATTCCCTTCTTTTCATTGATTCAGAAACATTATATGAATAGAGTAATGCTGCCATGCTGAAAAAGATGTTTTATGGAATGATGAATAAATGCAAAGGATCTGAATAAAAATGTCCTATCCCCAGCCCACAAAGTTAAAAAGTGCTAACATCTTCTAATGATGTTTTGTGTTCTTTAAACTTATGATTTAAAGTCATAAAAAACATTTATATGGAAGTCTGCTAGCTGCTTTTACAAAGTTAAAGAATGGCCTCCATTGAACAATGAACCAAAGTCTCATAGTTAATATATATTTAATATATATATTTCGTGATATTACAGCAGTTTGTTTCTATGAATTATTAAGTATCAGCATGTTCAGTTGTTAATTACAGATCTAAACTTTACTTAAACAAGTACATATGATTACTATAAAAAAAGCTAGAGGAAAAAATGACTGATTTGAGAGGGAATGATTGATAATGGAGGTTTTATAGAATAGCCCTGGAGAAAGACCATTGTTCTGACAGATTTAATGTTTGCTGATACACCAAAGGTCACTTAACAGAAAGTGGCTCATACAGATCTTTAGGCTGTAGGTGTAAGTGGCTAGGGATCTCATGCGTGAACAGAAACATGACGTTTGTGTGACAATCAGCTCAGACTAGCTATTCCACTCATAACAGATTTTATGGGATTTATCAAGTAAACTAGGGATATGGAGGCATATATGTTATAGGATTACTGTGTAAAAATTCAGTTGACTAAAGGTAGGTTATAAAATAATCATGGATTTGAAAGAAAATGAAAGTATTTTTGTTTTAGTGCATATATATATGTAGTTTTACCTTTAGTTAAAATGGCCGAATATATACATGCGTACATGTATGAACCGCAAAAAATTTGTAATACAATGAATAACATTTAAATTTTATGTACATGTATATAAACCAAAGTATATAAGATTATTGTACTTTTTTTTTTAGAATTAGCACAATCACGATGGCCGAGTCCTCGGTCAGGCCTAAGACTATCATAGCCAATCCTCAGGTGATACGGGAGACCTCAAGTGGAGCCCTCAACAAAGGCAAAGATGTAAGGAAAAGCAAAGCAGCATTAGAAGACAAAGGCACAGTCCTTGTGAGGCAGCCATTGCCAAAATACAGCTTCCAAACACAGACTCGAAAACCAAGTGCCAGTGTGGAGACAAAATATACCCAACCTGTGGCAAACGTGGAACCCTACCCTAGAGGGAGCTCTTCAGAAAATGGAGGTAAAATTGTATCCAAAGTCAGCCCTCTTAAAGCAGGGGATACAGAGACAGGTAGACAGAGTGTGGGAGTGAAGGAGACTGTTGCTTTGAGGATGGCACCAGAGTTAGTGCAGGCGGACAGCAAAGAGAGCATGGGGATAACCAGTGGGGGGTCGGAGTCCGAGGAGATCAGGAGACTGAGGGAGGAGAATGCGGCCCTGAAGAATCAGCTAGACACCCAGATAACCAGCCTCACCAAACAGCTCGATGTACAACTCCAGGTAATTAAAGCGTGCAAAGGGTAATCCAAAAAATGTCCATAGAAAAATGTTAACTTTTGAGACAACCCCTTAGGAAATCGGGATAGTAAACAAATTATTTTTTGATCTTAAAATAATTGATATAGTAGTAAAACTATATGCCAAAAATTTTTATCAAAATATCTAGGGTAAAAATAACTAGACTCGGCCTCCTTAAATACCGGTATATTCTTTTCTTGAGATGGAAGGTACCGAGAGGATCTTTTTTACAGATCTAGATGAACAGTGACAAAATATGTGTGACACCTTGTTCATGTTCACAAATTGTTATAATTAACTCTTTATGTTTTTATATAAACTGTGTGTTGTTGATAAGTTGAATGCATATTAAATTGAAATGATTTTTTTTATATACCGGTAATCCAGGTAAACACTGAGCTAAAGAAACTGTTGGTTGCATCAGTTGGTGATGACCTACATTTCACAATGGAACACCTTGTGAGGTAGGATAATTGAAATTGAAGGGTTTTTTTTAATAACAAAACCACCTCTGATATTTGAAAAAAATCATATAAGGGAGATGCTTAATGCATAAAATGGTTCTATGCTGCACAGCTCCGGAACTTTGACCTCGAAAGGAACTTTAATTGATTTAAAAGCAGTTGTTTTGTATTGCATGTGCATTTGTTTGAAGACGTTCAAATTCCTTTCTTGCAGAGACAAGGCTCAACTGTCGAAGGAGCTGGGCCACTTTTCCAAGAAACGCTCAGAAGACTATGAACATTTGGACAAGATCTCCATTCAGGCTGATATGTGGCGCAGCAAGTTCCTGGCAAGTCGGTAAGTACATGAAAGATCAATAAGTAGTAGGGCTGATTAATTAGGTGAAAAAGTTATTGATTAAGAACCTACATGTAAATCAGAATGTAAGATCTGAATTTCTTTTCAAATGTTTAAATGCAATGCCAAAGTTAATGAATAGCAGGTTTCATGACAGTCAAGTAATAATTGATTTAAGGTGCATCGTCCATCTGAAAAGAATTGTAACTCTCACTGAATGATTATTACATGCATATGGACTTTTTAATTAGGATTTTCTAATTTTTTTTCCCCAACAGGATATGCAAGATTTTTGTTGTGTGTAATTTCAATTTTTCTGGAAAATCATTGAATGTATTTGATGAGTTTAAAGGAATGTTTTATTTTAAGGACAGACTCTATACAAGAACCGGGGTATAGAGGGGTGGTATCTCTTTGTTCTTTCTTACATGTTTGTCTGTATACAAGTACCGGTGTATAGAGGGGTGGTATCTCAGTGTTCTTACTTACATGGTTGTTCTGTATACAAGTACCGGTGTATAGAGGGGCGGTATCTCAGTGTTCTTACTTACATGTTTGTCTGTATACAAGTACCGGTGTATAGAGGGGTGGTATCTCAGTGTTCTTACTTACATGGTTGTTCTGTGTTTGCTTTGTAGATTGATGATTGATGAACTGGCAGCAGATAAAGCTTACCTAGCCATGAACTGTCAGGAATCCCACAATGCACTGCAGCAGATGTTAAACGAGAGGCATGAACTCCGAAGAAACCTGTTTGAGACTTACAAGTAAGTCATCAAGTGTACATCCTTCATACCTGTAGACTCATTTGCTGTCATTTATAGGTAATTCATCAGTTAATTTGTTTGATTTTTTATCAGTAAATCTGTTTTCAGTATTTTGTTCAATTTGTGGAACAGTTCTACAGTGTGTATGTGTGTGTCTCTCTATGCATAGTGGCAACTTAATGGTAAAATAATGAAGAAAGATAAAGAGTAAACATGGAGAATAGTTCAGGGTGTATTAAAGCATGATTGTATTTACAAGAGAGCCACCAAGGGGAACATTCCATCATGACAGAATGTGTTTTTATAAGATATTTAATTCATTTTAAGGTGTTTAGAACAAATCAGATCTGCCTTTGATCCCTTGACCTCTCAGAGAACCACCAAGCCGCCCTCCACTAATGCCCTTGACCTTGCCCGTATGAACCAGAGACTGACCGAGAACATTAGGTACCGCCTCCTCCCCCACGACACTGTGATCCAGATAGAGGCAGGAACGGCCTGGGAAGACAATCTGACTCTAGCAGAATCTTACGCCCACCAGGTCTGTGCTCTCAGATTTTCTAAATTTTCTTTTCAAATTGTTCAAGACAAATTCTGATAACTAAAGATGAAAGTTTGATGTATACATTTGTGCAAAATTGAATTCAATAACAACAATCATGATGTCAAGTATTTTTTTTTTTTTTTTCAAAAAAATAAATTTGTAAAGGAATGTAAACTTTTAAAATATATAAAAACCCATTTTGCAACTTGAAATTATGCAACATTGAAATCAAATTAATGCATTAAAATATGACCATTGTCAAAAAATTGATTGTATTTTAAAATCATACCAGTATTTATAGAAAAGAAAATGATATGTACATTTATTTTTATAGCTTTTGTCTCGAGAAACAGAGAAGGAAACCAATCAAATGACCTTGACCTCAGCCATGGTCAACCGTTACCACCCCTATGCCAACTTTGACAATCTGACCTTCAACTGTTGTGAGAAGTGTAAAGGAGAGCTGACTGCAGTCTGACTGTAGACTGAATGGCTGGAGCATTCAACAATCTGATCTGAAATGTTCTTGGACTTCATTTTTAAGACATTCATTGTTACAATATGTTTAAATGTAAGCATATCATTGGTGTGTTACTATATAATGCATTTTATAAAGTGCATCATTGGTGTGTTGCTATATATATTGCATTTTATAAAATGTGAAGTTCATTTTCAAAATGATATTAATTCAAATTGTTCGTGTAGCATTCTGATATGTTCATTTTAATTTTTCCTTCCAAAAAAATTATTTTTTGGCAAAACTGATTAAGTATCACCAATTGTCTCAAACAACCACCTAAATTCTATTTGTGCTGCATTTAACATAATTTACTAGGCATGATATTTGTTGAATAGGAAAGTTATTTGTTGGTTCTGGTAATATTTTGTTTTGGTACAAGGTAGACATTGGTTTATTTGTTCAGCTGTGATGTTTTTATATATAAGGGCAATGCTACATGATCCTAAGTTTTAAGCCCTGTACAATGTTGAATGTGAATTTTGACCAAGAACAACAATGAAGAAATCAGTGTATAATCGTGATAGCCTGCACTTGACAAAATTACATACATTGTAGAAATTATGAGTCATTGTACATTATTTAGAAAGTCTATAATGGTTACTTATTTTCTTTTATAACTCAGTCTTTAAATAATGGTGATTTGTTACCCAAGTGATTTAACTAGAGTCTATCATAAAAAGAAAACCCCTGTGAATGGTGTAGCGAGTTATTTTTGCTGGTTGCTATATTTTGACTTATTTTGGCAGTGGAAACTAAATTGGCATAGTAGAAGTCCCCAAATTTTATAACTCATTTACTTTAATGTCTTAAAATTTTTAAATTACACAGACCTTTAAATAACATGCTATACATTTCTGTAATATTGTATGTAAAATATTCGTGAAGCATAAGCAGTCAGTATTTTGATATTGTTTATTACATGTAAATCAATCAAATGGATGAAGACAACTGTAAAGGACTAGGTCTGGTATGATGTGAAGTCTTATTCCAGTGCATGTTCTGGTGTTTCTTAATCATTTAGTGTAGGTATGGGTGGTGTCATTGATTTTATATTGTTAAAGCCACCAAGGGTTTTCAGCTTTATTTTATTGTTTTAGATGGTGCAATATGAATTTGAAAGCATTTTGTCATATTTTAAATAGATTGAGAAAAAAAAAAATAAATATGTATGTATGCTAGTCTATTGTTCAGATTATTTTTTTCCACTGCTACTCGTAACAACATTAACTTAGAAAAAAACCTGATTTGTACCTCTCTCTTACTACAACAAAAACCCCGACTTTAATATATATTTTCACGTCAAGGAATTCAAATTAATTTCTATCAGGAAACTGTAGCCTGGAAAGAAAATGCATCAATTGTGCATTTACTAAATCATTGGTTGAGAACTAAATCAAGTGGAAATGGTCATTTAAATACTGACTTGGAAATATACATTGTATTAATTAATCAAAGTACTGAACTCACCCCCGTCGCTGATCGCGAGGTTTCATCAGGATCGTAAAAGTTTGAGTTGTCTTAGTGACACGTTTTTATTTGCTTTAGTTGCACTCTATTATTGCACGCGATGTCGAGGGGTTAAAATGAAATATTTTTTGTGTTGTGAATTTTAATGATAGGATATATGATTAAGTAAATCTTATTTCTTCATCATTATTATACTCAAATATTTATTCACTAGATGTTAAATTCGCGGATTTTTTTATTTCAGCAAATATAGCGAAAATTAACTCCGCGAGTTAATTTACTGCTATACAGTATATGGCGCGGAATATGAAACAGCCGCCAGCAGCATGGGTTCACAATTACGATGTCCCCTGTGCCGTGTGTATGACGCAAAGTAGATATGTAGTTAAGGTGTTTCCAGGTGAGGTTCCAACGTAAACAAGATGAGCTTTATAATAATTAATCAATCCTATAGGAATGAAAATTAAAATCCGACAAAAATGAGAAAAATCTAAAAACATATTCTATATAAAGTGGACTTGAAAAAAATAAGTTAACAATCTCTATAGAAAGAAATGAATCCTAAAAGGAATTATTAACAACAGATTAATATATATAAAAAAACAAACGAAGCTCACATTTCACACTCTTCCATACTACTAGATAAGGCTATGCATAAGTGAATGACAAAGTACGCATTTTAAAAATACAACACCTATAATTAAATCAAAGAATTTCTTTTATAAAAACGATAAAATCAGAAAATTCTGTGAATCTGCACATGTACATATTATTTCCTTTTATATAGAAAGTTTCATGAAATTCAGTAGAGTAGCTAAAGAGGAGTTAAGGTGAAAAACTATTTTAGCAGTATATTCAAAATGGGGATTTTTTCTAAGTTACAATTAAAACAGCAAACTTCTTCGAAAAGTGGTAAGATTGAAATTTTCTGTAAATTACAGAGTTTTAAAACTTTACTCAATGGTTTAGTAGAACACAATATTTTTGAAGTATTTTTAATTATGGCCATACAATAAGTTCAAAAAACGTCAAAATTTCAAGACAAACAATGGAATCAGAATATACTGCGAGCGTGCACATCTACGCATTTTGTCCTTATTAACTGCAAAAATTCTGTTTATTCTGCTCAGTGGTTAATAAGTGGATTTACACAGATACAGAAAAACCCAAGCAACCAACTTAAAAGAAAAGAACGAAAATAAACCACCCCAAAAACAAAACAAAATAACATCAAAAAGAAGTTGAAGTTACCATAATAACCTTCACATTTAAAGAAAACTTGCTGTTCCTTTTTGTAACATTCAGATCGACAATCATAATTTACATACTTCTAATCACTTGTTATTTGATGAATGGATTTAGAGATATATGTATATGGGTCATTATCAAAATATACAGACTTTTGAAAAATGTAAAACATGAGAAAATTATTGCTGAAAAAATTACTTTGATTGCAAAAAACACATTTAACAAACAATGAAGTATAACATCTAAAAATTTGCAAACATTGGAATCTACCATTTGGTAGATAATTAGACTAAAATTTAATGAACTATGAAAATTTTGTCAGTGGTGTAACAATCATATATTATAGGAAAAAATTCTTAAATAAAATAAAGTAATTCTTTTAAAATGATGGACATAAAGTTTATATCAACAAACTTCATTTAAAGTTATCAGAATTAGATAACAGAAAATATTTGACACATTTGCATAGTGACCAACATAACATTTGAGACAAAGTCTTGATGTTACTCAACAAATGTTTAGTTTAAGCATTAAAAAGAAAACAACTGGATTTTTCTTTTAACGGATCATAATAAAGACATTACTATAAATGCACTGATGTTTTCAAATATACATGTATTATTGTCAGTTAATTTTATTTGGAGAAAAATGTACATGTTACACCACTGATTATTATGTTTTACCACTGACATAAAAATTGTTAATTTAAGTGTGTTAAATTTTGTGAAATAAAGTAATTTCTATTTTGGATTGCATTTAAAACATGATAAATTTGATCTTAAGTAAAAGTTTTCGTGCCTCATTCTTTCATAATCTGAAGAGACACACTGTTACACCACTTATAATCAATGTTACACCACTGACAGAAAAAATGGCATGTAGATGTTTTTTTTTTTTTTTTTTTTTTTTTTTTTTAACATGAATTCACTCATTCTTTGATGTTATATTTTTTACTATTGGCATCCACACACTTTTATCCACCTTGTACCAATTTTTTTTTATACAATCAAATTCATTGTTTTTAAAAGAGAACTTGTTAAGGAGCATAGCAGAAATTAAAATATGAATGTTGTTTTGAAAATTAATGGTGATTTATGGAATAAAACATAAATATTATTGAAGATATTGTAGGTTAAAGACGTTGGAAAAATTTAATGACAAAATAAATTTACTGATATCTCATAATAAATAATATTTTTTTTATACATTAAGCAGTAAAAATTTGTTCAACAATAAAGTTTTAAGTTTCTAAAATTCAATGGTACTGTATATATTCCCCAAAACATTATTTTTCCCCCTTTAAATTGACACTGACGCAAAAGACTGCATATTTTGATAATGACCCGTATATAAACAGTAAATTGCCGACACGGGCTACAACTCTTTTTTTAGCAATGCTAGTTACCGTCATACCCACATTAAACATATAAAAAACCATTTCTTTGCGTAAAATTTATATCATTAATGGCCAGGCCATTGATTCAGCTTTATATATCCCTTGTAGACATTTGACTATAGATGGTTACTACACGGCTTGAATATAAAATATACAATGATAATTAATTAATACGGCATGTTGTTGTTTTTGGCTTTTATCTTAAGATGAGTAATAATTCTGTAATATCTACCATTATCTCACGTGCAAAAAAGTAGTCGCCTAAAAATAATGGTACAGGTGTGATATAGAAAGTTCTTTTATGCGTTTAAAGAAGATTTGATCAATACTCGTTGTAATTTAATATTGGTGTACTGTAGCATGTGGTGCACTGCTTGGTCTTTTGAAATATAGTACATTGTATGTAAAGATTTTCCTCTGTGTTTGATAGTATTGTGTATTCATAAAATGTACATGTACTTTAAAGTAGCTAAATAAATGCTTTTAACAAGATGAAAATATGGCATATAAAAATCTAGCAATAAATAAAGGCAAAAAGTGTCTATGTATAACTTAACATTTTCATTATGAAAATTGTTAGTTTAAAGCTAATATCAACCAATAAATATCCCTAAAATAATATACCTTTAAATAACCTTTTTACGTTCGTCTGTTTGAGCGTTGTAATAACCAAAATACACCATCCACTTCTGTTATAAAAGTGCAAAAGTGGTCAAAACCCTGACCATTCAAATAGCATGGCTTCTATTATTGGTGAATTTTCAGATTTGTATCATTCCTTTTAAAATTCTGCATCCGCTAAAATAGAGAATGATGTTGACCACGTTTGCTCTTCATGTTCATATTGCGTTTATACCATTCATGATGCAATGATCTATGTTCAGAAAACAATATTGCACAAAAACAACTCGGTATCATTTCCTTCTGTTTGAGACAAAAAAGATATAATGCCAAAATGATTTATCTAATCTGATACTAGTTTACTATATATTACAACTCTCTACTTTAGAATGAGTTAACTATTGTCAAATTATTATGGAAATGATACACTTATAGCATTGAAAAATTATGTTAATCTTTTTATACTGATTGCCAATGATTTAAAGCAATATCAAGAACAAAATGAATAGTGAATGTAAAGTCAGTACAACCTGTCGTTACAACAATTCCGACATCACCATTCCAACGACTCTGGTTTGTTCTTCAATGATAATTCTGCATTTTTAGTGTATTTATTCGGGACTTTTACCAACAACAATCACAAAAAGTTGCCAGCAATATGAAGCTCGTCCTGAAAAGCGCTAATTTATGGTTTTGAGGTTTCGTCACGGGTGAAATTTCAATCAGTGCTATTTTAATTTATCTGTGCTATTGTTGAGAAGACATATCAGACGAAATGTTAAAAATTTCACATTATTTTATTCCCTAATTGTCAAACTATTATATTTATCGGGGTGAAAACAGTCATGTATTAAATTTCTTTGATGTGAAAAAAAAATTAAAACTTTAACATGTGCAGTGCAAACTGTTACAAACCACAGATTTATAAGTTTGGGATATTTATGAAATTATGGTACAACAATAAGGCTATGATTTATGATTTTTTTTCAAATAACATTATTTGAACAATTATGATTCAAAACACACAAATGCTTGTTGAAAATGTTTAAACAATAACACTGTAACAGCTATACTAATGTATGCATCACTTCCAAAACTGAATGGTATGACAAAAAAACCCAAACCACTCTTGGTGGGCCTGTATATAAAATGGCAGCTGTGATTGTGATGGCCAAAAGGATTTGAGGGGACCAGAACGCATCAGGTACTAATATTACTGACTTACTCTAAACACAAATAGTGTAAACATTCAGTGTATTTTTAAAAAAATGGTTCAATTCTAATAAATATAATGACTGTTTTATGATAAGTCGCATCTGTCCTTTATTTAAGGAATCTAATTACTTTGTGAACATAGAACACAGTAGTAAACAAACCTGATTTATATATAAAAAAGTAAATATAAACAAGGTTAAGATGTTGTCTATTTACTCACAATTTCTTTGATCGTATCTTGAGGGGAAATGTTCATTTTATGCTTTGCCATTGATTCTCTTTTGATTTTAAAACAAAGTGCAATAAATGAACTATCATTGTACCATGATTTCGTAATTTTAATGAAAACTGATGAACGGCAATTTCTTTTGTAAAAACTTGGAAAAGCAACCTTATTTCAACATGTTGATAAAAAAATTACTTTAAACCATTTTGGCATCATTTTATTACGATCATGTTATTAGGGAACTATTTGGAAAAATGTCGAAAATTTTAATCTTTCTCAACATAGTACGATTTACAGAGAAAGATTTCTTTGGTGACTTTAACAGACATACATGAGAAACGTTTTTGTTATCCAATGAATGAAATACAATTGAATGTGTAATTTTATACAGGGTCCGATGAACAAACAATTAAATAACATTATGTACAACAAGAATGCAGTCTTTCTTCTCTATTGCAGACAGACTATGGAGTTTCTAATTTTTCTAATGCTCCCAGTCGTAGTCAGTGCTGAGACTAGCAACGGAAGTTGTAAAGATATGCTGCAAGGCTATCTGACGGGACAACTGTCGTCTGCTTTAGGAGCATACCAAGTAGAGGCTTTGAGGCGGGAATTCGAAAGCTTCTCTAATGATGTTAAGAAAACCTTAAAAGAAGTAAAAGAAAAACAAGTTGCTGATATGCAATTGATTCAAGGTAACATTCAAATATAATATGTAGTAATGTATTACAATTTCTTTTTTAATTTTGTCATTTTCTATCAACTATTTTATTAATACCTATATCATCTTTAATAATTGATAAAAACTCGTTTTTTTACCTTTTTCACTCGTGATTTTAGAAATCCAAAACAGTAGTATCGTTTACATTAGATGGGGAAAAACGACATGTCCTTCCGAAGCTGAACAGGTTTTATCGGGTAATATGATAATCTGCAAAAGTTTTATAATTATTATTATTATACCTCTACTTATATTTCACTATGACATGCGGTGATAACGAACAGTTTTCAAATTCAATAGTCCAAAGGAAAATTACAAAACAGGAGCAGAGCAAACACGGACTTTAAAAAAAATTAGAGGTAGGATATATTTCGATATATTCGATATTTCGATATATTTCGCTGATTCCCTGAAAATCATCATATATACAGACTGATTCCGTGCAAAACAGACTGATTCCTTGCAAAAAGGCGCGTCAGTTCGATGCACTGTAAACACCTATTCGGAACACATAGTAATTTCTGTTAACCAAAGGAAAAGTTCCAAAACATTCCGAATAAAATCATGAATATTCATAACCAAATAATTCAATTCTAGTTGTTACACCATTTTTGATTGACTATACGAATTCATGTACGTATCCTATAGCGTGAATTGCTATACTTCACAATAAGACACGCGTGCAATTTAATTCACTTGCACTTCGCGGATTATAAAGCGTAAACTGACCCAACCCAGGTTATACACTGTACTCGTATAACTTGGATAGACATTGAGTTCATCTCTTATAATTTAATTTCTGTATTTTACTGTACAAATTGAGTGCGTTTTACTTTTAAAAATGATATCAATCTGTTTAAAATTCAAAGGTAACGTCAAGCAGATTAGCACGTTTTCGACGTTCGTGCATTGTGACATGTCTTGGACGTGCAAACCAGGTTATGCAAATTTAACTAAATTTTTCTATCCAATCAAATGCCACGTTACAATCTGAATTAAATTATTTTGTGATAACTTTGTATATGAAGAATTAAATTATATTTATTTGAACCTTTTCTGATTGATCGTTTGTATCGGTTAAAAAAACTAGTTAAAGTATACCATTGAGGGAGTCAGCAAGATTCCAGTTCCCCCCAAGCAAGCCTATTTCCCTCAGCTTCGCCGGTATACTTTAATTGTATATTATTTTGTTGAAGAGGACTACTTGCGGTATTTTGCATTTCTCGCCTCCAATATTGAAGTTCAATATTAAGGTTAAAATAGTTAAAATTCTATTGAAAATAATTAAATGTATGTAGAAGGTTATCACCCCAGTGACGTCATAATGTAGAAATGACGTCCTAAAGATTGTCTTATTTTGATAAATTATTGTTTTGGAGCAAAGTATATGTGTTTTTTCGGCTGGGAAACATCAAGCTCATGCTTGCTCACGTACCATTTTTAACTATGATGTGTATAATATTATGAACAATGACATATGTAAAAATCGTAGTTGAACTTACCTACACTCAATATTTCAAACGGAAAAATATGAAGGTAAAATGACAATATTTTTATTTGTTTGCAAAATTGCGGGGAATCAGCCCATTTAGGTGATGTCATAGATAAACAGATGACTGATGTCAAGATAAAAGTGTTAGACATTCTCTGTATAATGTTATATAAAGGTTTGATTTTTATACAATATCATTTTAAAATTAGTTAAAGTTGGGGCAGATATTTGACCATATAAAATACAGTCCTTTTTCATCAACGTTCTATGAAATATAAAGAAAAAATGGCTTGACTTTTTTTTTTTTTATAGGAAAACAAAAAAATGACATATATTATATCACTTTTACTGTACGTAAATAAAACACAAAATTGATAAGAAAACCACAATAACAGATTGTTAACATTTTTTCTTTAGTTCTTCATTTAAATGAAACCTAAATCCCTGCAATATAGCAGTTTGAAAAAAAAGAAGATAAAATGATATATCAATAGGTTATGTGGGCGGATCATGGTATGACCAAACAGGAGCAGCGGTTAATCCACTTTGCTTACCAAAGAATCCGGAGTGGGGAATATACAAGGACAGAACTAATGGAGACAAAGCGTACATCTTTGGTGGAGAATACCAGACAGATTCAGATCCAGCCTATATGAGGAAACTTAATCAGCACGATGTCCCTTGTGCTGTTTGTTTGGTTCGCAGACGATCCGTTGTGCAAATGTTTCCAGGTCAGAGAAACCATATAAATGTAACACTAAAAAGAAAATAAACACACACAATGTAGGCATGGTGAATCGTCGGTTTATTGTTTATGCTCACTTTTAATAGACTTTCAAAACAATCTTGAAAGTTATTTTGTACAATTTGAAAAAAAAAGATGCTTCAATGAGACAATATACTAAAAACAATGAAAAAAAATTTCAGTCTTTTTTATAGTATAGCACTTGTTGGAAAACTATGTCAATGGTTATTAGGGTTATCTTTTCCTTGAAATTGGGCCATCTGTTTTTTTTTATCGATAGAGGATAATGATAATGAGAATACATTGTAGCAAGAAAAAGGTGCCACGCTGGATGGAAGCTTGAGTATCATGGATACCTCATGGCTGGTTATCATGGTCAGAAAGCTGGATCAACCTACACCTGTGTTGACGAGCATCCAGACACCGTGCATGGAGGCCATGCCAATAAGAATGGCTACCTGTTTTACACTGTGGAGGCCCGTTGTGGAACATTGAAGTGCCCACCTTACGTCGAGGGACGAGAAGTCGTTTGTGTTGTCTGTTCCAAAGAATGAATACATTACATTTACATTCAAAACATGAAGAATAATATAGTGAATATCTTACCGTCTCATTGCTTTTGAAGACATGCCCCTTGGTGCCGAACAGGTTAATTTAGGTAATTTAAGTAAGATAAACATTACTAAACGCCTACAGTTGTAATAATCTAGATATATTTTATGATGCAGTATAGGCCAAGACTTGCTTCGTTCTCGTGGTTACAAAGGCTTGAATGAATCTTGTTCAAAACATCTCTAGATAAACTTACTTTAAAATAAAATAAGGAAAAAAAACCTAAACAAAGGGAATTTGCTGCCCTCGCAATTAATTCACCCAAACGTGACTTGATTTGCATTACTTTTATATTTCATTTAAAAAACAAACAAGAAATAATGAATTATATTTTGACTCTATGAGGGCGATCATAACAGTCAGACACGTGATCAAATCCGATAAAGCCCGAAGAAATTTTTGATAGATCTGATCGCGTACCAACTGTCATGACAACCTTTATAATAATTATATGTACAATAAAAATTATTGATACTTTTACCTCTTTTTATGATGCACACCCCGTTTGTCTTGTAACAGTGCACGCAATTTGACAAGTACCAATTTTTCACGTAAAGCTCACTGTGTATTGCCACACGATGCAAAGCAACGAGAACATCAATTTTTGGCAATGTTTGACCAATATACTTATCACAAAGGCAATAGGAATTGTAAATACTATTACAGAAAGTAACTCTATATAACGTAGAAAACACAGTGTCTTTAATATTGGGGGAGGAGGATCTGGCCCCAGGATCATGAAGCCGAGATTTACTCAGACTTTGTATGGAGTACATAAATCTTATCATAACATTCAAACAAAATTTGAAATATTTGTTAAGATTGTTTCCTTATCTTCTTGCTACCTACAGATCTCAAAATTAAAATCTATGATAGATAGGTATCTGGTGACTGGTTGTAATTTTGACATAAGTCTAAGAGCTTTCATGATACTGGGGCCAGGTTTTGACAATCTTGGAGCTGAAGGAATCAGTGAATATAAATCTTATACATTTACATATGGCGTGCAATATGAAACTGCAGCCGAAAGGCATTGGATCAATTCATCATTACGATGTTCCCAATGCCGCGTGTTTGACGCAAAACAGATCTGTGGTTAAATTGTTTTCAAGTGAGGTTCCGAAGTTTGTTAAGATGGGCTTGATGATAATCAATCAATAATAACCACAGGACAAATCCCTCAAAATATTCCATATCTTAAATAAGTATGGTCTACAAAATAATCAGTCAATAATATGTATAGAAATAAATGAATTGTATTCAATGATGGTCAGCTTTCCAAGGTACCATTAAAAACGGCAAACTTTCTAAAAAATATAAGAAGAGCAAAATTCCTGTAATCTACACTTTTCTTATAAACAACAACTGAAAGTTCATAACCCCCCCCTCAAAAAAAAAAACCCAAAAAACAAACACCAGTTAGAAATTAACTTAACTGACGGACAGACAATTGGAAAGACCAATCGACGGACAATCCCCATTATATCCTAAATAAATAAATAAATAAATAAATAAATAAATAAATAAATAAAAAAATAAATAAATAAAATAAATAAATGATAAATAAGGGAATGAAAACTGAATAAAAACAAGACAATTGGTTTGATCATGATTCATTAAAAATCCCTCAACAAAAAGATAAATAAAAAAAAATGAATAAATGAAATATGATACAATTTATAAATTGTCTTTGATTCATTCTTCGAAGCTGGGACTACGACGTTTACCCTCATTTGGCAGCCTTCCAGATACTTTAAATAGATCTAATAAGAATATGGACAGTTACTTGGTAGATGTGGTTCTCTGACGTTGAGGGAAGAGAACATGTTTGTGTTGTCTGTACCAAACAAAAAATAGATATTTATACCTGTTCTCTTAGTCGTCACAAGTGTTGTATCCCAATCATTATGTAACCAGTTAAAACATTAAAACCCGCTTTGAACAGCTCCGAAAACTTTAACCTGCCCTAGAAACTAGATGGTCAAGATCAAAAGCTGTATCCGAAGCTACCTCTATATTACACATCAATAGTTACATTAACCATAGAGGTTTGAATTGGTCAATACCAGTAATATTGTAACCAGCTCTAAGACTCTGACCCACTTACAACAGCTCCAAAAGCACAAATCTGCCATAGCATCCCGATAATTGACATTAAACCGCATATCTGAAGAAAGCTCTTTTCTTCATATGTATTGTTTAATCAACCATGCAAATTTACAATGGCAAGGATCAGCATTTACTTACTAGATACATGCATGTGATCTTTTTCAAAGACTTTCACTTCCTTAAAGCTATGACCCAAATTCAGGATCAAAACCCAAGTACATTAATATCACAAAACAATACTAGTATCACTTCAAGATAAATAACAATTATGCTGTCCCAGTATCTTATATCTATGGCTTAGATTTAGGATCACAAAATTAAAAAGTTCTAATTCTCAAATGGAAAATGTAAATACAAGACACCTGAGGCAAATAAATGATTTTCGTAAAATTGTGTTTAGTTTAATTACTATCATATGGACGCCAATATGCTAAAACATAAGCACAATGATTTTTTCTGAGTTCAAGGTTTTTTTGGGAGGTCTTCATTAATTTCAAGAGAAGATCTAGACCAATACTGATGTTTTATCTGAAATTATTTAGATAATAGATACACGAGTAATGCAATAATATTTTTACATCCACTTGATATTTTTTCCTTAGTGTTTTAAGAAAATTGGTTGTGATTCATACAGGTCTGAACTACAAGCCAAAAATCTATGTGATCGAGTTTAACGACTTGTTTACGTTTAAGTGCACGCATTCCTTTTATTTTGAAAGGCTGCTTTCAAATGCAGTGTAGACAATGAAATGTCAGCTTGAATTCAGAAACCGATAATAAATGATTATAACATCGTTCGTTAATGTCCTTTTGTGTTGCCTTTGACTGAATTATTTCTTCCTCGATCAAAACTAAAGCTACATTGAGAGAACGAACTCGACGGACTTGTACGGACTAATTGTAGACTTCAAAAAGTCGTTGAAGTCAACATGGTAAACTTCACGTATAAATATAATGTGCTGCTTATTTTTTGTAACATTCAGACAATAATCATAATTTACCTAATATTAGTCAATTGTTATCAATAATCTATTGATTGATGTAGAGAGATATGTATATATACAAAGTAAAATGCTGACTCAGGCTACGATTTCTTTTTTACAATCCTAGTTACCTTAATACCTACTTTAAACGCCAAGGAAAGCATTTCTGTGATTAAAATATATATCACTAGGTGATATACCGCGCACGCGCGGTAATTAACACTTTAATTACTAAATGGCACAATGCTAAACTGTTGAACCATATTTTTTTTTCATTTTCGTATACACAGCTTGTTTGAGTTTTCTTAATTGCTTTCTTAACCTATGTTTTAAAATTGAAATAAAAAAACCAACTGCACGACTGAGTATTAAGGTGACGGATGGAAGATCTAAACTGAATTGGATGATATACATATCCGTGGCCTTAATTCTTTTTGTTGCAGCTGAGTGGAAAACGCTAACAATGATTTCTTTTAAACCAGTGAGTGAGTATTTAGGACGTCTGTAAATGTTGTTCTTTAGATCAATTCACAATAATTTTAATTATAACTAATGAGCATTTCAGAAAAAAACTGTTTTGAAAAAAAAAGTCAATTTGGGGAAGGTGGTCCCCCTCTTCCTATTTCCCTGTTTATTGCATACTATAGAGTACGGACTTCATATAACACTTGTTGAAATACCAAAGGTGTAAGCAGTTACTCTGGTGCAGACATTTTTTTTAGTTTATTTGCTAAAAGTCTTAATTTATAAGTATAGATTAATGATCAGGCCATTGATGCAACTTTATATCCTTCGTGTATATTTGATCATAGATGGTTACTACGCGGCTTGAATATAATAGGGGACTCTTTTATGCGTAAAATGAAAATGACTTGTTGTATTTTAATATTGGTCTACTGTAGCACGAGGTGTACTGTTTGATATTTTGAAGTATAGAACATTGTATGTATATATTTTCTGATTTGTTTCG